>QLOM01001464.1:0-13174 GCA_003313785.1 Termitomyces sp. MG148 | reverse complement strand
CTCTGCGTCGCGAGGAAAGAACACAGCCCCTTCCCGCCATGTCACCCGCTACCACAATGTTCCTTGGCGCCCCAGACACGCCGGAACCAACCACGACGTATCCCAGCGGCACGCCATCCTTCGCCGACGTCCTCACCAGCTCCGTCCTCCGCCCGGCGCGCACACACAAAGTCAAATCGAAACCGAAACGGAGACCCGCTCCGTTCTTCTCCCCGCTCCAAAATTCCACTAACACAAACACAAACACAAATGCCCCGTCCTTCGCAAACGTCGATACCCCCTTCACATTCTCCGTCTCTGTCTCTGTCGAATATCCACGCCAACACGACACCAACACCTACGGGGATACCACATCCGGGATCCGCTCGGCCACGCCTGGTCCTGTTCTCCGCTCCCCGGCGTCCCGCGAAGTCTCCCTGTCCCTGGGCCCCGTGCTTTTTTGCAAGCGCAGGCGGCTCAATGGGGCAGATGAAAGCGCCATACACCCCGCTACGCCATCGTTCAGCGGCGTCATGACCTCGAGCCCCGCGGTAGGTCACAACCGCAGGCGGCTCGTTGGTGAAATCGGGACTCCAACGCGTGATACACGTACCTCCGCATCCAGATCCACGCCTTGGTTGAGCAAAGGCCGTCCTGGCAACGCGACATACGATGAACCCGAACCCGAACACGAATCTGGATACGAATCCGAAACAACGACCGAAGGCGATAACGTGTTCGACACTTCACTATCGTTTACCGGTGTCATTTCTAGTCCAGCCGTACAGCGCAGTCACAAGCGGCGCGTCGAAGAAACGGAAGAAACGTCTTTGGTCGACGAAGATTCATTTTCGCATTTCGTCCCCGGCCCGATCGACGAAGAGGCATTCGATTTTACTCAAGACGAGGCGGGGGCGGGGGTGGAGGAGCAACCGCACGTGGACCTGGATGAAAAAAGCATGGAGATCGAAAATGAGGACCACAGCAACATTTACGACCTTGATACCGAGCCCTGTTTTGAACTAACACCGAGACCTACTCCCGCATTCAATGGTACGGGGAAGAACGTCGCATCAGAGGGCGAGCAGACCGCCCTGGACCAGCTGACTCCTGTACCTACTTCTCCCACGCGCGCTGACAACAGCTTCGTCGCTGAAGGCGACCAGACTGTCCTTGATCCGGAGATAATAGCTCAGGGGGCAGCGCAGATGTTGCGCATGCTGCAGGAGGATATGGAGAGAGAGAAGGTAGCGAAGGAGGAGGAGGCGACGAGAGAGACGAAGCGGGCTGGGAAGATGAGGATGCGGGAGAGCCAGGACAGCAGCACGGTGCGAGAAGCGATCGATGGAACGCGACGCAAGTATATCGGTCGACTGGAGGCTTTGAAGCAGGATGCACCAAGAGAAAGACGTTTAGGGGAGATCGGTGATGAAGTACGTCTCCGAAACTCCCTTTTCCTTGTTGAACCAGTTTCTTATTGCATTTTGTCAGGCTGGAAGCTCCTCCTTGTCCAAGCACACACCAGGTGAAGCGAGCTGGCAATTTTCCAGAGAGAAGATGGTCCAGGAGGTGGCGAGAATGAGAGCCGTGGTCGCGGCCGTGTATGCATCTGAGAATTACGACGAGGAGGAGATTGACAGGCTAACTTTGTTGAATCTTGGCGTCGGAGATTTGGATTAGGATAAGTTTTCTTTTTTCAATGGATTCGGGGTCAAGGGTACTGCGATCTATCTTTGTACACGATGTGGCATGTATTTAACATCATAATAGAAGTGATGAACATACCTAAAAAAACAGGGCAGCCCAATCTCTGTCTCCGTGGAAAGTCGATCCAACGATGGCGTCACGAATACACGCTGGCAGATAGTACCGAGAGCAGGAGATACAGACGACGGAAGAGGAAATCCTGGAAAGTCAATGCATTCGGATCGAAAACTGCCTACGAGTTATACTTACTCACCTTGTTGACCCGAGATTGATGGCATTGTTGCCATTTATCCTCGAAGCACTGCTCAGCCCAAACTCGAAGAGTAGAAGAAGTCATTGAGGTCACAGCCTTCACAAGTAGATTCTTTTTATCGTTTTGCGACGGCCTCGATGCGGGGATTGATTTTACCTCCAAAACTCCGGAGATGAACAGTGAAGCGAGCATCCTCAATGCGAACTTTCCATTTCCGCGGTGCATTCTTCCACAGACGTTTTGGGTGGGAGAATGAGGCTACGCATTGGGAAGTAGTGTTCGCTTCGCGGCTTCGCGGGGCTGTCCAGAGTGCTAATTGTGAGTGGGAAGTGGCACACGGTGCATCGGCAGGGAAGATGCGATCAGAGTACGTTAATTGCTCCATCATGACGTGGAGGACAAAGAGAAGACAAGAGCAGGGAGGTGCTGTTGTGTTATGATTGATTTGAGCAGAACAAGGAGAGCTGTGTGCGCGTGGATGTGTCGAGTTTGAGACGCAGAGTACAATAGGGAAGAAGAATACATGGACGAGAGGGGTAAAGATGGTCAGACAGATCTGGTCAGGTGAAAGGACTGAGTAAGGAGCCGGATACTAAGCTGTGCCAGGCACGACATTTCTAGTGATACAAGACTTGTATATAAGACGGCCGAGGATCCTGCAAGACTCCAGCTCAGCTACCATGTCTCCCTACATCCGCACCATCCACACCGACTACACTGCCCGCATTGCGCTCTCCCCGGGCCTTGCCGCATCCGGCCCGTCCTCCTTTTCCGTCCCATCGCCCTCGTACACCCGCCGCCCCCGCCGCCACCCTCTGCCCCCACTACGCACCTCCTGCGCCTACATCAAATTCGACCCCTTCTCCGACGAGCCCACAGAGCCCACCACGCCCGTACTCTACCGCACACCCAGCACACGCCTCGTCCCCGCGTCCCTTCCCCTATCTCCTCCTCGCATAACACCCGCCGCACCGCCGCCGGCACCGGCACTCCTCTCCCGGCCGCCTCTTACACCGCCGCCGGCACCGGCACACATAGACCCGAACGCCCGCTCTAAACTCGTAGCCGGCATACTCCTCAACCACGTGCATGCCGTCGGCCGCCCCATGCGCAGGAGGAGCTTCGACGGGCCCAGGGAGTACGTCAAAAGCGGGCTGTCCAGTGTCATTTCCGTCGAGACATAGGACGTGAAGACGGGTTTACACAGAAAAGACAAAACTGAATAATCAAATTGATGGAATCAACGGAATGATTGCAATCAGGGTCAAACCAGGAACAGCCTGCAGATCCTCTCGATGTCTTGTTATCCAGATTTTTGTTATCTTCAATATAATATATATCGAGTTACTTGAATTGCCCGTAGATTGTGCCCGGCCTCACTACTTCTGTGCTGTGTATATAAATTGCGTGATTTTTATCATCATAAGCACTCGCTTCCAGATGGGTTCGGACAGGGAAATGCACCAGCTCTGATTGCAGTCAGAGTCAAACCAGAAACAGCATGCAGATCCTCTTGGATAGCTCTCCCTTAAGTTGAGTATGTGTGTCTTGCTATCCAGATCTTTGTTATCAACATACTTAAATACAATATACATATCTCGAATTACTCGAATTACTCGGAGATTGTGCTCGGCCTCACCACTTATAAATTGCGCATTTTGATCATCATAGCACATCCATGATGGTTTGGATATGCACCAACTCATGTTGCAAACGATCATTCTGTTTCACAAATAAATTGTTGCATCCAGTCCGATGGCACTGGAAGTGTGAACCTATGTGACCTGTGCCAGTAATAGTTGAGATGACTGAAATACGGACAAACCCAGGCTGGCTACTTACTCTTAAGATGCTCTTCACTTTCGAGTATGTTATCACATCCATGTGCAGGACACACAAAGTTCAGGTTTTGCTTCCACTCATATTTGCTTGTATTCTCCTTCGGTACTGACCCTTGTGGCTTAGAAATAATAATGGCAGAATGGATGTCTTGGTGCTGGTCCCCCTTGTCTGCAGCCAAAACGGATAATCTTGGAGAAGAAGGAGAGGCCTTATGGGAGTGCGCAATGGTGGATTGGTAACCACCTGGTGAGGCGTGAGGATTTCGATAGGGTTTCAATAAGGGATGCTGCTGTCGTCCGAGGTGGTGCTGGCGGCGATACAATGTTCATGTTCGTCAGGAAAAGAGTTGAATCACAAAGGAGAGCAAATACCTTGTCAAAAGCATTGGGAATAGGGATGAGGCGGACACTGGGGGTAGGAAGGATACGATCTAGAATGGCAGCTAACTCAACAATGTCTATCGGAAGACTGATTCTCTGCCGAAAACTGATGCTAGACAGATGACTAGTCCTTTCATCTAATTGCACATTCAAGGCCATTTGCGTCTCCAATAGGAAGATGATATTAGAGGTTGTTGGACGGGCGTTCGGATCGCGTTGCCAGCATTCCTCCATAATCGACCAGATCGGTGTGGTTAACCCCCACTCACACCATGGTGGACTATCATACGGAGGTCTCTGTGGTCGAGCGCCTGACATTACTTTAAGCTCGATGGTAGAATCTCGTGTAATGTCAGCAAATGGGACTGTGCCAGTGAAAATCTCGGAGGTGTTGAGTGTTATGCAAGACAAGGGCAACATATTATCACCAACGTACCTCAAAGTAGACACAGGACAGTGCATATATATCACTTTCTATCGTGTTCTTGACGTCTGCATCCTCGACATCGAAGAGCTCTGGAGCCTGCCATCGGACGGAACCTCCTCTGGAAACAGCGGACGAAGTGGAGGTCCATGCTAGTATTTGAGGATCTGACATTGCAGAGATGCCGAAGTCGGTGAGTCGCGCTCGGCCTGCATCGTCGATAAGGATGTTAGGCTATGTGGGGCCAGTGAGCAAAGCTAAACTAAAGAAAGAAGGGTCTGGATGCACCCCTTTCAGGTCACCGTGAACCAATCCATTCTCGTGTAGATATCGGAGGCCCTTTGCAACATCAGCCGCCTAGATTCGCGTAGTGTGTTAGAATCTGAATTGCGAGTATCACGCGAAACGTCGATAATTCGACAGATTTACCAATTGGCGGCGATTGACTTTGGGATTATTGATCACATAAGTCCGGATATCGCCCGCCTCCATCCAGGGCGATACGAAGCAGACCCGATTGTTGAACCGGAAAAGCCCATAGAAAGGGAGAACATTCTCATGTTCCAACTGTCCCCAAAGTATGCTTTCCCGGGATATTTGCTGCATAGTAGCCGAATGATATTGTCTGAGGTAAAATGACAGAAACAGCCCACCTTCAGTAGATATTCAACTCGTGTGTTCTGGTAGATACGAATCGATTTCAAACACACTACTTGGCCATTGAACTTGCCCTTGTAAATGTCAGCGAAACCTCCGGCTGTGACGGGAAGCTGGTCGTCTTGCTCTATGTTCCTAAGTTCATAGCATGTAGGGAACAACTCCGTCCTTTTTGCTAGCCTCTGTGTGGCTACAGTCAGATGTTCTTTGAATGGCCTATCTAGTCCTGGTATATCCAAGAGCTGAACGTGCACGCGACGATTAAAAGGAGTTCTAAGAATTGAGAGTGAGTTTACCGATTGAAAAGCGTCGAGCAACTTCTGGGCGTCCGTTCCTCTGCATTCCAGGACATGTTTATACAGTCCAACGTCATGAACGATGGACTGCAATCTGCGTACAAGGCTAGTAACTTCCTCTGTCTCTGGATATTTAGTTGAATTTTCCAGTTTGAAATCTTGGGGTTTCAGAATACTGAGCAAAAGATGTGTGTCTCCCCCCGCGTTTACGCAGCATGATGGGATCCCACACAGCCTTGTCAAAGCTAAAAGCCGGCAAAGGAAACTATTACTGATCACGTGACCAAGAGACGTCATTTGTGCGCTGCGTATTACCACACCCCTTGTTGGCAGCAGATCCTACTGTCAACTATACAGACCTCAAAGGAAACAATCTAACATACGGAACCTAGGGAACTTGTTTTTCCTTGATCTTTATCGCCTAGATTCTCAAGGAACTCTGGTCAACTGAGGTTTTTTTTTTTTTTTGAGTAGCATTTGGTGTAGCAGGGAGACCGGCGCCATAGTCGCCTCCTCCCCACCCGCGTGGTTGATCATTTGGGATTAAAACCAAGTTAGTTGTTACAGCTATCAGTTCCGCGAGGAAATACATTTGCGCACAGTGTGTGGGACTACAGACCCGGGGGATAGTTCTCAGCCTATCCCTCCTCCATCGTCGGGCCCACTACCCATTAAAACCCTGCTACCAGTCCCGCCTCGGGACTTGGAGAGTTCCCTCTCCAGGCCTGTTCCCATCCATGTAGCCTCTACCAAAGGTCTCTTAAGGGCTTTTTTTTACCTAGCTTAGGGTCAGTCATTTTGATATCCACTTGTACCCTTTTTTCTATGGTTGCTTTCCACCTGTTTGCAATTTCTTCCAAGGAATGGGGCTTATCATCATTATGTATCACTCTCTCACATCGTAGTACCCATATTAGGTACACTGATTCTACTACTAAAATTCTGTATAATCTCAATAGACCCATTGAGTATCTCCGCTCTTAACCTTTACCCTTACCAGGGGGCTACCCAGAATAAACTCAATGTTTGGGTGTTGTAGTTGGGACTCTGTCCTACGTCTCCATAGGTCCCCTGTGAGCCACCAGATTACCTCCTGCCCTGGGCAGAGGCACTTAGACAGTATGTGATCTAGGGAGTTCACACTGTCATTGTGCTTGCATCTTGTCCTGGATCTCAATTCCAGGACCATAGTGGGATGGTCCCAGTATGTCCCCACCTTGTAAATGTCATGCATCCCTTTCCATAAGAAAACTTGAGTCGTCTTTGAGAAATCCTTGTTTCTAGTCATGCTCCAGATTTTCATTGACAGTCATTTTCTGTTTTGTCATTTCTTTCTAGCATTTGCCTTGTTCTTTGTCTCTTGGTTGAGAGCAAAAGCCCTCTTATGGATCTGTAGGCCAGCATCTGAGTCATTACCAATAATTTTGCACCTGTAATATGCAGTTCTGGAGGTATGGGGGGGAGGATCATGATTTCATTATCCTCCAATGCCTCATTAGCTAGGTTGTTCACCTCCTGTTCCCTGGGGTCATGTTCTTTCTCATCTAACTCAATCACTGTCAGGGGACTTCCATTTTCAGAACTTCCTTTTTTGGAGCCCTGGAGTTCTCCGAGGATTTCTGATCTCCAGGACGCTTCCGCACCTTCCAGAAAGTACTGCATAGTTGTTCCCACACCTTTACCACCTGCACTAATGTGCTGTGCCATGGCAGAGGAATCCTTAGACTTGTTCTCTTCGGATTTCCCTCTGCCAGGTGATTAGTTGTATTTCCTGTTGTACTGTACTGTTTCTAATAAACTTCAGATTTCCCTCTGCCAGTTGTGTGATTTAGCCGCAACTTCCAGAGATTGCCCTTACAGCAGAACAAGTCTCCTAATCCTAGTCTGAAAGCTCCTATAGCCACTGAAATTCATCCAGCTCCTATCTGTTGCTTCTCCACTAGGCTTAAGCACCGACATTATCTATGTCTCAGCCAGCCGCTTCAGAAGCTCTCTTGGATGCCATGGCCTCCAGCAAGGAAGGCTGGACCTGCCTGCTCCATCTAAAAATGCAGGTGCAACTTACCCAAGCCTCCCTTACCCAGCACACCGCCAAACTCACCAACCTCTGCCAAACAACCAAAACCATCTCCGATTCCCTCTGCATGCTCCTTGAACACCTTGCTCTGGTGGCAGCCAACCCCCTGCTACCTACTCCACTAGTGCAACACCCTTGCACCACACGATCCCCCCTCCCAGTGTGGGAGCACTCCAACATCCCATGTCCGGCAATCCCTGACACATACAATGGTGACTACGTGTCTAGGGAACGTTTCCTCCAATCCTGCGTCGCCTACATCCAACTCTGCAGTAATGACTTTGTCTTCAATGAGCTGAAAATTGTGTGGGTCCTGTCTTATATGAAGTTGGGACAGGTGGCCACATACGCAATGAGGGTTTTCCAATGCTTTGGTGGCGTTGGAAGCTTTGTAGACTGGGCCAAGTTCAAACAGGAGTTCCAGGACAAGTTCTTCTCCTAGAACCTAGCCAGAATCACCATGCTGGTCCTGCAAAACAGGGATCAGTATGGCCAAGGGAAACAATCCCTGGACAAGTACATTGACTCATTCCATGCACTAGTCATGCACTCCCGTCTGAAATTGCCGTCTCCTCCACCGCTACGTCATAGCATCCACCTCGTTGCCAAACTTGCTCCAGATGAACGTGGAGATTGAAACCACTGACATGCAGCAGACCTGGAGCGTAGTTGCTTTCCTGGACTCCGGAGCAACCAGACTCTTTGTGGATGCTAGCTACGTGGAGTGGCACCAGCTCATGACTCAGCCCCTCTTGCCTCCCATCCTGGTGTACAATGTCAATGGCACTCATAACAAAGTGGGATCCATCAAGTCCATTGTTGACCTTGTCTTGTGCTACAAGTCCTATGCAGAGCGCACTACCTTTGTGGTCACAAACATCGGCAAATAGGAGATAATCCTAGGATTTCCCTGGCTCCAGGAGCATAACCCAGAGATTGATTGGGCCTCAGGAGAAATTAGCATGAGTTGGTGCCCCCAATGTTAATAGACATGACACAAGGTTTCCCATAAAAGCAAGCAGCACTTGTTGGAATTGAACCAACGACCTCTTGGGTATGCGCCCCTTTTTGATGCTCTAACCACTGAGCTAAAGCGCTGACTTACTTTTAGATCAAGTAGCCTAAGCAATTCACTCCCTGGGAACGCCGAGCTACTCAATCTGAGGTTCAATCATACTGGTGCACCAGAGGGGCGACGTATCAATGTTGTGCCACTTGCGTGAACAAAGTGAAGAAGGAGTGGTGCACCACAATGTGGGAACACACAGTTATCCAGGCATGTTGGGTGGGATACCTCTCATTTACAGATCTTGACCTACTGGACTCTCTGCCTCTGGCGTTTCCTCATAAAGAGGCTCTTTATGAGGACAACAGACATAGCAGAGGGGACCCCAGCCAGAAAGAAGGATGCAAGGGGGAGTTTCTACCTGCACCGGACCCAGAGCTTCCAGACAAAGCCATTGAGGTAGAAGACCACATTTATGCCACCATGCTATGACCCCTGGCAGCCATGAAGGAGATCTGGGCCAGCCAGACCACCTCTCAGCAGCTGGTCTAAGCTTTCATGGCAAATGCCCCTCTGAGGGCCTTCCAGGATGCGGTCCCCAATCACCTGCACAACTTCAAGGACATTTTCTCCAAGGCCTTGTTTGACTCCCTTCCAGAGCACAAGCAATGGGACCATGCCATCAAAATCCTGCCAGATTTGAAGCCAGCCAACTGCAAGGTTTATCTGCTTGTGCTCAAGGAGCAGGATGTCTACAATGTACTTCTTCCTGCCAGCGGTGCAATTCAAGGCACCACTGGATTCATATATCCCTGTGTCTGTGAAGAAAAACACCTGGTCCAAGAACAAGGTAGAAGGCCAGCTACCTACATTGGCTTTGCTCAGGCTGCA
The DNA here is from genome assembly GCA_003313785.1 of Termitomyces sp. MG148. Lineage (NCBI taxonomy): Eukaryota > Fungi > Basidiomycota > Agaricomycetes > Agaricales > Lyophyllaceae > Termitomyces > Termitomyces sp. MG148. The sequence goes on along the minus strand of QLOM01001464.1, from coordinate 3,662 downwards.
GGAGCTGAGCGATGAAAGCAATTATGGTGGAGAGTAGATACCCCGTTGGAAGGAGGGACTCCTGCCAACCGCTGTCTGCGGTTGGCAAAGAATAAGAAGATTGCTGCCCACACCCAGCACAAGGCGGTGTGGCAAGCTAAAGCAAATAAAGATTGTGTGGAGCAAACCACCAGGAGAATTTCCGATGGACTAGGAGTCTTTGTTGACGGCAGGACCGTCAAATGCTCAAATTGGTTCTTTGGCGGTGCTTGTAAGGGCAACCTCTGGAGGCTATGGCTCAGTCACACAGCTGGCAGAGGGAAATCCAAAGTATATTAAAATATATATAGGTAACACAACAATAACTACTCACTTGGCAGAGGGAAATCCAAAGAGAACAAGTCTAAGGATTCTCTATGCCAGGACTGACGCTTCTGAGGCTCCAGAAGCATGGGAAACAACTATACAGATCAACAAGGTGGCTAACCTTAACCTAAATAGTGAAAAACTTGGACATGGCATGTGACTCAGTAGTTACTGGATGACATGCAGCTTTGGCATGTGACTCAGTATTTACTGGATCACATGCAGCTTTGGCATGTGACTCGGTATTTACCGGATCACATGCAGCTCTGGCATGTGACTCGGTATTTACCGGGTCACATGCAGCTTATTAGGTAAGCTAGAGCGGACAGAACCAGTAAAGAAGGTAAGGGAGAACTATACTAAAGGTAAAAGATAGACAAGAAAGGAAAAGAAGGATAAGAAAAGGAAATAAAGAACAAGAAAAGGAGAAAGATAAGGAGTCCCCTGACATCACCCCCCTCTAGAGTGCGGCGTCTCGACGCGCTGGATAGAAGTAATTTTGGACAGCCTGGTCAACCTTGGAAAGAGAGTAGATGCCTCTAATTGCCCGAGGAGCATTAGGGTGCTGCTGGTAGAATTCCCGGACTAAGGCAGGAGCATGGACATTTTCTTGTAGTTCCCAAGAGATGTCCTCAAGTCCATAGCCCTTCCACTTGACCTTGAACTGAAGCTTGTCTCGGAAGAGTCGACTGTCTAGGATCCGTTCCACTTCATACTCTTCCCTGTTGTCTACAAGAACTGGAGGTGGTGGCGGCTGTGGGCGTCAACCTGGAATTGGGTCATCTGGTGCAGGAGAAAGCTTCACCACATTGAAGACTGGATGGAGCCAGCTCATTCCACTAGGCAGCTTGAGTCAATAGGCTAGAGGGCCTACCTGCCTTACTATAGGAAAGGGTCCTAGACGGCAATGAAAGAGCTTCTGAGAAGGTCGGGTGGTAGCAATGTCAGAGGCATCCAGATAGACTTGATCTCCAGGCTTGTACTTGGGGGCTGGAGTTCGTCCACAATTATAATAGCGGGCCATGTCGTCCTTTGCCTTAGCTAAGGCTGCCTTGGCTTCCTCTTGGGCAGCCTTCATCCGATTTAGGAACTCATTGACAGCTTTATTCTCTGAAGGTTGTCCACGAGGCTCAAAACCCATCCGAGGGTGTCGACCAGTGTCCAGAAGGAAAGGAGACATCTGGGTGGCAGCATGTACACAATTGTTGTATTGGAACTCTGCCTCTGGTAATAGGTCATCCCAGTCATCCTGTCGTTCATTGCAGAAGAGCCAAAGATACTGTTCTAGCTCTTGGTTGACATGCTTGGTCTGGCCATCAGACTGAGGATGGTAGGCAGAGGAGGTGTGGAGTTTGACCTGGAGGAGGCAATACAGTTCTCTAGTAAACTCGGCCACAAACTGAGGTCCACGGTCTGAAACATAGGCATCTGACAATCCATGGAGTTTCCAGACATGCTTCCAATACAGGTTAGCGGCGCCCATGGCAGAGCAGGTGGTGTGTGTTGGAATGAAGTGGGCCCGCTTGCCACAGAGATCTACTACCACTATGATTGCATCATATCCGTGAGCATCTAATAACTTGACAATGAAGTCTACTGAGGCCACACTCCAACGCTCAGCTGGGATAGGTAAGGGATGAAGTTGCTCCATAGGAGGCTGACGACGAGGTTTAGTTTGCAGACAGAGATCACAGGTAGAGGTGTAAGAGCCAATGTACCGTGACATCTGAGGCCACCAGTAATTCCGAGAGACCAGCTCCAGTGTCTTCCATCTGCCGGGATGGCCTGCAATCCAAGAATCATGATGCTGCTCAACAATCCGCCTTCGGAGGTCAGGTAGGTTGGGAACATAAATGCGTCCCCAGAAAGTGAGAAGACCGTTCTCCAAAGACCACTCATCAGTGCGGACTGACTTTACTCCAGTTCTCTCTCGAGCATGCAAGGCCAGAGCAGCCTTGGCTACCAGATCTTCTTGAGCGCCCTTCTGGTTACCTCAACGGATGTCTCGAAGGATGCCTACTTCTTCTTCCTGGCCAACTACACCCTCTAGAGCGCGGATGGCAAAGAGCTCAGGCTTCAGAAGTACAATATTGTCATTGTCGCTAGCTCCTGAGCCATGATCAGCTCGCCTAGAAAGTGCATCCGGCTTGCCCATGCTTCACCCAGGTTTGTGGTGCAATGAAAAGTCAAAGTTGGCCAGATACAAGGACCATCAAGCCTGTCGGCAGTTAAGCTTCTTGGCCGTCCAATGATAGGGACAGCCCGGCACTGAGGGCGGAAAGAGCAAAAGTATCCCAAATGAGGCCGCCGCCCTTCAGCAGGACCGACAGGACCCAAAGACGGGATAGGTTGGGAACGGACCGAAAAACGGTACGGAACGAACCCGGCGGTACCCACCGCGGAACCCCAGAAAGGAACAGAGGAATGGAATGACGGAAGAATGGGGACGGAAAGCGGATAGCGGAGAAGGAAAGCAGGATCCGCTAAGAGACAACGGAGGTACCTTAGTCGGACGGGATACTATAAAACTGTACAATATGTTCGGAATAAATCATCTCTTTCACCTCGAGACATAGTCCAGCGTCCACGATACAGAGTTCAAAAGACATTCCGAACTAGTCCGTTGCGTCCTGCATATCCTACAGCGTTTCCGTCACCGATTCCGACAGCGTCCTCTCTCTCTTACCGTGCTTCTACCGACCCGTCGTCTACCGAGAGAACATAACATTCCGATAAACCGCTAGAGGTTTCCGCCAAAAGGTTTCCGTCCTACCGACAGCTACTTCCGTTGCACGCTCAGACGGTCGACAAAGAGCAATCAGGTGGTTATCCTCGAAAGATTCTTCGCTGACTATCAGTCACCCCTATAGCACGCTAATAATATCAGACTTAACAAAAGTCTAAATTCTGCTTATAGGAAGTTAGTGACGTTATCATATTGGAGCCCACCGCGAGGGACTCTTTTACAGAATACCACCAGAAACTAGAGCACAAAGGCGACGCCGGGAAGCTGCGGAACCGCCATCGAGTCTTTTCCCGCCGTTACCAACAATCCCAATCCGAATCAGATTAACCGACCCGACCCCTTCAACAAGGCGCCACGTACCGCCTACCTTAGCGGAAGAACTAGAAGCGGCATACCGGAGACTAACCGTTGACGATATCCCCGATCTATTCTCAAGAAACTTATCACCGGTAACCCCGCTAGACGAATTCTTCTCATTCGACATATCGGTACCGGCCACTCCCCAACTGACACCCGTTCAGCACCCACCAAAACTAATCGAAGATAGTCAACCCAGGAGAATGGAGGAAAA
>QLOM01001459.1:7027-19334 GCA_003313785.1 Termitomyces sp. MG148 | reverse complement strand
GGGGGGATTTTGAAAAGAAAAATTACAACGAAGATAGGGGTTTCAAGGAGACAGTAAAGCTATACAATCTCAGGTGCAGTGAACATTACAGTAAAAAGTACACATCTGAATCAACTAGATGATTCAGACACCTGATTCTATATATACAGTTCCGTGACAAACAGTCCAGAATACAAGGAGTGATAATATGGTGACATTTGTTAGATCTCTGTATGGGGTAGTTAATATGTATCGTCAGTCTTCGACTGAGAGTGCGGTAGCGTATCGTGCTGATTGTGAACAATGTAATGAAACAAGGAGAAAGAAAATAAATTGGCCCTTGTGGCCACCTGATGTCATGTTTATACAAAAAAGATAAGGTTGGTGGAAGAACTACCAAATCGGCCTCGCTGACGCAAAGTACCGAATTAGGCAATACTCCTAAAGGTAACTTGAGATAATCGGCCCGTAGTCGTAAAGAATCAACGTTCAACTATGAAGGTATCAGCATCTGACTCAGATGCCACCACGTGCGACTCATCGCAAAGACTTCGGAAGGTTAACGGCGTTGCGTGACTTCGATAGATAAGAGCCATTCAGCCAGACCAAACTAAAGACATGTCCGATCGTTAGTAAGAAGAATGAGAATCGCAGAGATAAGGATGTGATACGCATGTCTACCAACGTAAGTAAATACACATATTATGGTAGTGCATAGTAGCGGATTAGAGGCGGATATGAGAGTGGATTGGATTTGAGGTGATTGAGTCCAAAGCTGACTTCGAAATCAGCGAGAATTTTCGGCGCATCAAACTGAGTCTGAATTCTTGATGTGACACTGTACCAATGTCCTTTGTCCAGGGTCAGAAGTACTTGGGAAGAGTAAGAAGTGATCTTTCCTGACTTTTCTCTCGATATATTAGTAGGTAAAAATTAGAAATTCACGTACTGCAAAAGGCAGAGAAATCTGCATACGTATGTAGGAAAAATGGTCATGATAAACACAAGTCCAATTTGACAACGATGCCGATGCTTAGCGCTTAGGGGTAGACCCCCTTCTTACTACCCTATTATACATTGCGTTCTGACCTTTTGTCCCTTGAAATCAGATTTTGTTTGTGAAGTTGCCTCTGGTTCAAGAAGACTCTATTGCAGACTGCTTGTAAAATGAAGTATGCGATGTTTGTGATCGTGCGTAATTATGTGCGTAAATGAGGGATATGTTCGTAAATGAGGATTGTCACAATACAGGAAGATATGCTACACGGGCCAAGTCCTTGACTAAATCATTGTCTAAGAATAATGCGATCGTTGACATACTAGATTTAGATAGTGTAGTAAAATCCTGGTTGCCCTTCCAAGGGACCAATTTTTCCTTCACGAGCGAGTCTGTTCCTCCGGATAAATGTGAATGACGTCATGGCCAGCAAGACGAGCAGAAGGAACTGGCAGCCCATTGTGGCCCAAAAACCGTTCATGTACCTATTGGAAAACATAAATCAACGACGGAACCAAACACTGGTATCGAATAACTTGCCTTGGGTAATCCTTTTGACGGAATCTGAGGAAAAAGAATATATTGATAAGTAAATTCGTTTATCAAATGGGTGAAACCTACACAGTAGTAGCAAATACACCAGCAATTCCGCCGAATGTGACGATAACGGCGGTTGAAACAGATCGCTGTAGTGTCTTCAGCATGAAAAACGCTGCCTGTAAGCAGAATGTCATACCTTGGTGTGAGATACCACATTGTTAGCGCTCTAATTCCGCAAGTCAGGACGATTATCGCGGTTCTTGAAACTTGGACTTACGTATGACAGGATACCAGGAACACTGGCGCAAGCTCCGACGTTGGTGAGGCAAAGACCTGATGGAACATCAGATCATGCAAGGAGTCAGGCAAATATCAAACGTACCAAAGTAGCGAACTCCGTTGTTCGTCGAGTACGCGGTCACGGCAAGACCGATGATTGTGAGGACGGTTTGAATGGCTAGCATGAGGGCTCGTTTCCGGGTACGGTCGGAAATGTAGGCAAATCCGAATGCGAAAACGACCTGTCCAACTAAGTCAGCAGCGTGGCGAACGCAGACGATAGCTTAGCGTACAGCAAAAAGACTTGGTGGAGCAGAAAGAAGCAGAGAATCCCGAACATGGTAACCCATGGAAGAAAGAATGATTGGCACAAAGAACCCTGGGATGCGTTAGATGCCGAAAATGCACACACGGATGCAAGCCTCACCAATGGCGTAGGTAGGTATTGTTGCACTCATCAGCATGAGACCTGAGATAATCCGCATTAAAAGCATGGCATGCGACAGTGAGAAGAATCCTTACCAAATGCCCACATCGTCCAGTCGCTAAGGTGAAGGCGGAGCTTTTGCGAGGTCATCTGGTCAGGCATAGCATCGCCTCTGTCTTGCTCGACGCGATCGAGTACTATCTGCGTCGATTGTTAGTTACAATCCAAGCAAAGCATATCGTGCGTGACGTACCTTCGTCTGTTCAGGAGTCAAGAAGCGGTTGTTGTCTGGGAACTCCGGGAAGAACATGTAGCAAACAACGCCGACGAGAATAGTGATAGCGCCTTCAATGATCTAAAATAACGTCAACACAGACCTTACATAGTTGGTAACTCAACGTACGAAGATCCATTGCCAGCCGTTGAGACCGCGGCGAGGGGCGAGCAAGGTCAAAGCATACCCTGACTCCGGGTTTAGTTTTGGAGATCACGATCCATGCCGTTCACTTACCAAAGATGGGGCTGAAGCCTCCGATGAAGATTGAGGAGAGATAGAACGAAGCCATTCGCTTTTGCACCTCATGCCGCTTGTACCTAGATCGAATGAGTTGATTGCACAAGAAAACGAAAAACAAGCACCGTACCATGTCGAAATAAGGAAAACAATGGCCGGCAGGAGGCCGGCCTGCAATCATTTGTTAGTCATCTTGGTCTCCGTCTAGTTGATAAAATTTACCTCGAAGACACCAAGAAGGACGCGGCAAAGGGCGAGGTAGCCCCATGTCGGGACAAAGCCCATGCCCAATTGAGCCGCACCCCAACTGACCACACATATGCTGATCCATGTGCGAGCACCCAGCTTCCGTAAAATCATGTTACTTGGCAGTTGGCTGGAAGAAGAAATCGTCAGACACAAAAAGAAGAGTGACGTGAAGATGACTCACAGAAGGATATAGGGAATGAAGTAAATGCATGCAACAATGCTGTAACGGTTGCCGATGTTAAGTCCCTGTGGGTTCATTAATCCAAGGTCTGGTCTCAGATCAAAACGACAATCACCAAATCTTTCTCCATTCCGGCGATACGGGCCACACCGGTGTTAACTCTGTCAACTACAGCGACGGCAAAAATCAATCCAAGCAAGGGAAGGATGCGGAGGTCAACCAATCGACTGCGTTTCAACGTCGTTTAGCAAGCCCACAAAATGGGTAAGGGGAAGTCGTAGGCTTACACTGTGTTCTTCTCGAGTTCGGGAGGGTATTCCTGGATAACATCCTTCTCGACATCCTCGACGTGTTCAGCGAAGACCTTGGATGATTTGGAAGATGGGGCCATGTCGTGATGATCCAAAAAAGTTTTCATCCCTTTATACATTCAAATTAACCGATCCCAAGAATTCAGGAGAATCAGGAGAGGCCAAGCATCCACAGCCAAAAAAAATGCACATCTCCGAACGGACAGGGCCAGGGCGGATTAGGACGAATTCAAAACAAATCCTTTGTTTTTCGTTCTAATGTGGGGCAATGTGGGGCAATTGTGGGGTGCGGATCAGGGACGCGGATCCAGGGTGGCATCACGGGACCTCCGACAGGAGCAAAAAAGGAACAAATTTGAAATGAACAAGCAGGGGTGCAGGGACTTTTGGTCTTTGCAGTCTGGGCAGTAACAAAGAATACGGCTCTTCACGGTGCGGGCTTTGCAGACTGAGGCCCCGAGTGCCTAACTGAGACGCAGATAGTGTCTACATCCGCAATGCCCGCACCGGAGGTTTGTTTAGCCCTTCGCTGACTCTTCGTCAATTCGGCATTTTGAAATTATGATGTGGCTTGTGTCGTCCTGCTCGGCAACATAATATTCAGGCTTCAATGCAACAGTTGTTCAAGAATGTTCCTCACTCAATAGAAACTAAAGTCAGTAGGACGAGGCACTCGGTCAACTCCGCCAAATGAATGTAAGCTTTCAGAGATCGTTGGTCATGCGCATAAAAAAGAAAGTTTTCGCATAATCATTTTATAATTTTTGTGTAATCTAGTGATCGGATGGCCGAAGGCTTCCGATGGCTACAACACAGAGACGGTGTTCCAGTCAGAATACAGAGGGTTGAAGGTGCCTCGCTTCTCGACAAGCGTGGTTGGTGGGTGGATAGAAGTCCCATCCCATGTGTCAACAGATTTGCAATTTTTATTCGGCTGGTTAATTCATGTGAATCCCCGCCGGTGATAACGGTCGTTCGCACTGGCTAAAAATAAACGGCTAGCGCCCTTACTTTTTTCCGCTGGGCGGGTGGGTTTGGAGTCCCGCTCCGCTCGACACACCGCACTTTCTCAAATTTTTACATGCAAAAAAGAGAGAAATCGACAGGAATAGAGCAACACCACGCAGAGGCACTGAGTTTTGACCCCTTGTGCGCTACCGCCACGCCTTGACAATTATGTATCCAAGTAAGGGTCCTCTTTTTGTTTGATGTGCCGAAACATTTCACAGTCCATTTTCGGGTTTAACGAAGCGCCAAGAAAAAAATTGTATGAAATTCGACGACTCTTTGGACGAGCTGAGAAGCAAAGAGAAAGGATAGAAGAGCATGTATACTGTCCATGTCTTGCGATACTCTACCTCAACCTTCCAATGCTGCCCGTCGACGATGCTCTGAAGAAAATTGTCCAGGTTCGGCCGACAAGTCCGAATCGAGGCTATCGGCCGTCGTGTGGCGTCGGGCGAAATTCTTGCTGTCCATCGTAAGGTTAATTTGCTTTCTTGAGAAGCGAAAGCATTGTGGCCTTTTTATCTGATGATATCTGATGTGGCGATTGCAAAAAAAAATCTATATGAAATGTGCAGTATATGAAATGAAAACTACGAACATATGCTCAACTGAGTCAACATGACGTTCGGGATCGCGTCACGTCTCCGATGAGCAACGACAAGTCCAGATCTGGACTGATAGACGCACAGCAGGGAAGACTGCCAGCAGCTGCCGGTGGGACGGACTGGTCAAGCCTGGTCGATTTGCTGTCTATACAGACGAGTTTTATACATTCTCGAGCCAGCATCGGATATGTTCGGTTGCTTTTCCGGTATTACTCGTTACCGGAAGGCGAAAGGCTATGAATAACCCGATTGGCTAGGAAGTCGACGCCTTTCCTCAGACAAACACACCGGCATTTAAGGTATCAGATGAAAGCCCATTGAAGGGTGTCGGCAATGAAGTTCGTGAAAGACTCAAGAGTAGGAAGTGTTTTCCTCTTCTGTGATGAAACTATAAGAGATGTGAGAATGAGGACGGCGATATGGCAGCATTATGAATATTTACTTGTTGTTATCCAGTTACTAGCGCGATTCCACTCATACTTATGAAAGGAATCCGTTCTGAACTCCGTTACGGCATTTTACTCACTTCGCATCGCGGCATTCAGAGAAGTTTCTGTTCGTGTCACTGGGCTGTAATTTATCTATGAAAATCCGTCTTCTTCGAGATCTTAAACAGTAATTTGTGAATATAACGCGTCAGTGCTGATTGTTTCAACTCCTTCCGTACCTTGTGAGAACTTTGAGTGGTGTTCTTTGCATTTCCTATCGACGCCACAACAAATGCCACAACCCGCCGCAAGCGAAGAATGTGAACGACCCATTCATGCGTGTTGACAAACATCCAAGATCAGCCGAATGAACGGCTTGGACTTCTGAATTTATATCCTATGCGGCTATCTTGCTACTCGCATGGACAAATGTTGCTAGGTAGAAGCATGGCCTAATCCATGTTGTTGCGCAAACAGTGCACAAGAGAAGGTCTTAGGTCGATCACTCGGAGAACTGTATATTCGGGACACTTAATTGTGAGCTATTCCAACATTGCTGTCATATTAGAACTGGTTGATGCAAATACGTGAGATATGCGTTCTAGAATATGTTCGTAGAATGGCTCGACAACTTCAGACAAGAGGAGTGGACACTTTGAGACCCAGCAGAATTTAGAAGGAGAGGGAGCAAGAGCACATCTCCGGTTGCAAGACTGCCGATACAGTAGTTCAATCTTCGAGTACACGAGATGATGAGACATCAAGAACGATTTCTCGGGGGTCTCTTGAAAGGCGGACGTCATAGTTATGGGTCCAAGTGCACACCCGTCTCGAAAAGATGATTTATTGAGTCGGCCTTTACAAGTGCTCCTTCCCTTTGAACATGAACAATATTGTTAGCTGTGAATCGTTGGATGCACAGTGTCTTTACCTCAATGCAAGTATCGGCCTACATTGCTTAAATCATAGTTTGACCACTTGTGCATGTCGGAAGACTGAAGGTTTTCCAGGTTACCTAGGTAAACTCATGTCGCCGTGCCTCAACCGTTACGGACGCAGTACTTTGATGTTCCATTCCTTCTTCTACCTATCTAGCATTTTCCTCAAAGCTCGATGAGGTAAGTCAGGGAAGAGACACTACCATCAGACCGTCGAATGGGGGAAAAGAAGAAGGAAGGAAAGACGTCAGACGGGCTACACGTCGAATGAAGCCTGATATGGATTACATCTCGAGTGAGTTTAGCGGATCGAATCAATTGCCAGTGGGACCAAAAGATGCATGTGGTCGAGGTTGAAGATCAACCCAGACAATTTATTACTCAGTGTTGGCACTTGATGCAGGGGCAACAGCTATGTTGACCTAGACGGAAGAACTTAGAACGCTATCTAATTAGGAAGTCACTAAAGAAAAGAATGTGTAAGTGAAGTATACTCACCTCCGTGTTGGCATTTGCGGGAGAAACTGAGGTGTGTAAGTTGACTTTCCAAACAGAGTGTAGTGCAAAAGTAAAATACATAGTACGTGGCGTCCGCTTATAATAATTATGCACGGTGGCGAAAGAGGACTACGTGTCCACGTGTCAGCTTGTCATTCAAACAATGGGTACAAACAATATTTAGACTCGACGGCACGTCTTCTGGCTTTTGAGAGATCAACGTTGACAACGGACCATTTATAGTTGCAAAATAACCTCTAGCTACGTCCCTGGCAGTGAAGGCGGCTGTGCGTGGATTTGACGCGTGATCTTTGCCTTTCGATCCCAACGCGGTCATGGATTTATCTCTCTTGTTTCAATACCGCGAGGAGCGAGGAGCCATGGATGCAAGAAACATTACGACCGTGGTAAAGGCGGCCTTTAGCAGGCAGTGGAAGTATAAGCAAGGTGCCAGGAGTGGTGCGGCAAGAGAGGAGGTATGTGCTATTGGACTATTTATGGCTGTGCGGATGAGAAGAAGAAGAGGAGAAATTTGCGTATGACTCTGAAGACAGGATAAACACATTATCGCGGGCAATCCATGGTCTGCCAGACTTCAGCTAAGCAAAAGTTTGTTCGGGGCTCATGATGACGGTTGTTACGCGTTGCGTTCTTTCTCTATCCATGACATCAACAATCACAACAACAGTCTTTGCTACTCTCCTGTTTGAAAAGAAAGGTTCTTTGAAGACCGGATAAATACACTGATGCTAGTTCAAAGGTCTACAGCAACAAGGCTCAAAGCCAGCTTTTCAACGTTAGAGATTGCGATTTGGTACGCGATCACTGGACTCTGGATACCGAAGATGGGACGGACACCAGGGAGCGAATACCATATCTCTGATAAACTTAGCACCTCTTTCTCGCCTGACGATGCGAATTCATGCTCGTGAGCTTTTTTCCCTAACAAAAACCTATATGTGACGCTGATTCTCAAAGGAGCCTTCATAAATGGCGTGCAAGGATTGTTGTTGCCACGAGTGGACTCAGGACGTCTTCTTCAGGGGTAAACTTGAATTGAATGCACATGATGTCGACATTGCATCATAAGGTCAGTCTGATACATTACACAAATCTTAAAGGTCATTCGATATGCGCATTGTGGCCTAACAGAATTACCTGTCTGAGTTCTATTCAAGTGGTAAAAAGTGGCGTTCTTTACAGAACAGTTCTGAAGAGATCTTGTCCATACGATGTCCTGAATCCCTCGCTGGGCCAATGCTTTACATCACTTCGACGTCGAAGCGACCTTGACCTTGATTGACATCATGGCTCGACAAGCGCGTCGTATCAAAGAGGAATTTGCTGCTCTCTCGTCTTGTGTTTTTGTCACTATTCACTGTTGGATGTATCGGAGTTGTATTGCTGGCTGTCGTCAGATGGAAAGGTTAGAAGCAAGAAGACATAGGATTCCAATACAAACAAGGAGATCTGGATTTCCAAAGCTTTCAATCATTTGGTTGGCTAAATTGATCATGCTTCCAGTCTGCTCCACAGACGGAAACGGCATGGATAGAAGGGCCAGTAGCATGAGTGAGAGACATCTTCATATCAGAAATCATATACAGAGCAGGGGAAGTCGACAATTTCTCATCCTCGAACAGATACATTGATGGAGGGCAACTCCAAAAATAGAACAATCTGTCGCGATCAGCGTCGTAAAAAGGCTGTTGAAGAACTGGAAGTGTATGAATTCTGAAGTAGGGTTTGTCAGCTAAAGAACAATGGGCGGTACTGTGGCACTTACTTATCCTTGACGGAGGAGTCTCTGGAGCATTAAAGAACGAACATTGAAGCACGAACACAGAAGGTATCTAGTGGTCCGATAGGGTTGTACGTAGATATTAAGACTTATTTAAGGTTGTTGTAGTTGTCTGAACATGGAGTGCTGTGCAACCGGGCATCACGGCCGAGACTTCACTTTTTCTTGCAAGGTTCTTGACATTGACATTACGTTTGAAGGGGACACAAAATGCAGTGGCTTTGTACTTGCCAGGGGGTTGAACGGGTTAAATCTTATCGTTACCATTCTGGAGAGAAAAGTTTTGTGTGTCGCGTTTCCGCAGACAACAATATACGTCTTTTATTTGCATGGAAACGGCTGGGATTGTGATTTTACAACTTTAGGCTCGGACAAAGAGAAGTGTGTCCACAATTGTCATTCTGTTATTCTTCATAGTCTATATGAAGTCCAGTTACTCAATACCATCCATCCATTTATACATCCTCACATCGAACCTGAAACCGCATTAAAGACCCTCTAATTTCAAGAGAAACCAACAGATTCAAGTAAGCACATTGGACGATTTATTTTGCTCATTTGTACAATATCAATAAAGACAGATGTCCGAATTCAATATCAAAGTTCTCGACAACCGCGCCGAAATCAGGCTTAACGTGAACAATAAAGCAGACCGATTCTCGAGAAAAGAACGTGCGGAACTCGAAGAGCGCCTGAGAAGACCGGCAAGAACAGATAGCAATGGAGACCTAGTCCACGAGAAATTCAATATCAAACTGGACTTGTGCGATATCCGCCGGCCATTAGAGAGCTTGAAGATGCTTGCACAAGGACTTCACGAGATCCGCGAGGCGGACCTATTCAATCGGTGCACGAGCATGGATCTTCGTTTGCCTCCGATCAAGCTGGGTGTTCTGCCAGAAGAGTTCAAAGACATAGGGAGATTGACGCTCCCGTATCTCGATACGTTGTTATTCATAGGCCACCGCATTCAGTTTCCCATGGTCTTTGGCCTCGACAAAGTTCCCCCGAGGCTGCACCACCTCACGCTCTCGTGCGAGATCACGATGTGCGATTGTGCCTATTTTCTCAATGAGCTTTCGGATACGCTTCGTACCTTGACCGTCAAAAGGCTCACGCTCTCTGACTACAGGATACCAAGCATGTTCCCAGGGTTCCGGAGCCACCTTATCCAAGGCAGGGTCAGGATGACGGCCTTGGAAAGCTTCGAGATTGAGGAACTGTTCGTGAACCCGACTGAAATGCTGAACAAGTTCGAAATGTGGTCGCTCCGCAGGTTCCGACTCAACCAAGGGAAGAAATCTAATAGAACAGGTATCACGAAAAAGGATTTGAAATGGATCCCGTGGGGGAAGGTTGCGGATACAGACGTGCCTGATGTCTAGCTGGATTACGATCAGATAGGCCGTTTGGTCGAATGTGGCACGAGTTCCCACTCCCCGAGGGTGACCTGTATACCCAATCTGTAATTTGTTAATAGAAATGATGGATACCCAACCCCAGGACCAAGAAGTGGCTAGTACGGCCGATCGGCCGATGGTGCGAAGAGATAAGTGCGGACAGAGGAACCATTAGATTGTGGATCAAACTGACCAGGATTGATCGGATAAGACAGTCTACAATCGAGGCAGTTTCTTTTCTCTGCCAGAACTTCAATTGATAAGTATTCATTCGAAGCAGACTTGTGAAATGTGATATCGACCACGCGTAGCTGGATATAGCGTAGAAGTAAGTGACGTCCTTACCGAGAGTTCAGTCAATCAGACCAAAGTCCTTTTACTAGGATCGAAAAACCTCGAAGGACAGTGTCTATTTGTGGCAAATGTCAATCATTGATCTGACAATTGACAAAAAAACTTACTAGCTAGGCATAAGGCATCCTTGTGATAGAAAAAAAAACGCAGTACCCGATGCCATATCTCAAGGAACACCAACAAAAAAAAATTGTGAAAACATTCCAATCTGAGGCGCCCGAACACCACGCAAAAAATGAAGCTAAACGACTTACCCTACAGAACTAAAATGAAATGATCCCACTTTGACGGATAACCACCATAATTGAATTGGTAGTTGCGTCGTTCACCTCGGAATCCTCGGATCGGACGTTCGGAGTTTGTAATTGGGGGTTTGTCACAAGTGTTGTTGACTTCGGAACGAAGTCCGGGAGGCTGCTCCTCGCTCCCAAGCTGCTGTTTTCTTCGTCTCTGGGTGGTGGTGCTGGCTCCGCGTCTTGTGCTGATAAACTCGGCGGTCTTGAAGGGGATTATGCTTATCTGGTGGAACGATTGCTCAAAGTTCAACCATGGCTCCATATGTGCGAATGATCGAAGTGCGCCCACACCACGCGTTCTTCAAAACGCACGGTTTCCGCCTTGTTTTTGCTACGCTACTTTGTATGTAAGCGTGAGTGACTAACGAACAGACTTTGGACTCGGAGACGATTCGAATCCTTGATTTGGTTCAGATACCTGTGATCGTCATCCTGGGATGATGACGATGAACAGATGTCAAATCTCTGAAACGCCAGTATCATGATCATCATGACTATCACCTCCCCTTGGGTCCATTATATGTTATCTTATACTCATTACTCTCATGGCACTGGCTCTGCGATAACAACGAAGGAATGATGTTCCCTTGGTGTTTCGCGCTGCACTCCTAGATTCCTCTGAAACATGAACAAGCCTAAGCAATCCCTGCTTTTCGATGGTCCATGGCGGTATCATCATCTCTGATGTCCACAACAGAAGCCTAATCAATCCCTGCTTTTCGATGGTCCATGGCGGTATCATCATCTCCGATGTCCACAACAGAAGCCTAATCAATCCCTGCTTTGCGATGGTCCATGGCGGTATCATCTCTGATGTCCATGTCCACAACAGCAGCCTCTGCGACGCCTTCCAAATCGTTGCTTCACTCGGGTCGCCCCTGGTACCGAGCCAAGCCATGACGCCACCCATGCACTACATACCAAGGCTAAGAACGGCGCCAAGGCCAGGCGCATCTCGAAGCGACCAACGACTGGCTGAGTATGGTCGAGCCACGCCGGATCGATGATCGACGTACGCGAAGTTAAGACGTCTGTACCACGGGAACAGCACTCGGATTAAGCTTTCATTTGGACCAGTAGATCTGCAGACGTCCCGATTTTGGAAAACCCAGGTACGTATGTCCACTTGGCATAACCTGTCACGGGCGGTAAGCCCGAGGACACCATGTCATTGCCCACACGGACCCTTTCCTCCCCTCGCCTTGCCTTGCCTTGCTCGCCGAATCGAAACGGAGCCCTAAACCGCGCACATGCCGTGCCGTGGGAGAGCAACTAAACGTTATCTGCTATCTGGCGTAGTGTGTGTAATTCTCCCTGTTGATTTTCCTTGATGGATGCGAGATGCGAGATGTGAGATGTGAGATGCCGCCCCCACTACCGTGACTGTGGGCCAATGGCGTATGTCCGCGCGCACGGGCCCTTGCGCCGGCGTATTTCGCGCACGGGGGCTGTTGGTGGTGGGTGGATGGGTGGATGGGTGGTGGTGGGAGGGGATTGGGCCC
>QLOM01001458.1:0-11378 GCA_003313785.1 Termitomyces sp. MG148 | reverse complement strand
ATATAAGTCCCGTCACACCCTGCCCAACTTTTCCCCGACCCTGGCACACCTCTGTAAGGGCGACCTCTGGAGGCTATGGCTCAATCACACAGCTGGCAGAGGGAAATCCAAAGTATATATAGGTAATACAACCATAACTACTCACCTGGCAAAGGGAAATCCAAAGAGAACAAGTCTAGGGATTCCCTATGCCAGGAGTGATGCTTCCAAGGATCCAGAAGCATGGGAAGTAACTATATAGCATGACAAAAGCCACAATAAAATTTATAATCTAAAAAAGGAAAATCTCTGAAAATAATCAAAAACTCAGAAATTGCCATTGCCAGAGGTTATGCACATGTCTCATGTGACTTGCTTAGTAATTTGGAGGCTAGCCTTGAGATGACTAAGCCTCTGGAAGCATTGGCTACACTTGTTTGAATGATAACTAAAGAACCAGAGCACCTCAAGGGCTGAAAATAGTATTAATAGATAGTGTTGAAAGAATAGAAGCAGTGAAGTAAAAGAGTGACAGCAGAAATAAGGAAATAAATAGAGGAAGAATGAAGGAATAAGAAATGAAAGAAGGGAGAAATGAAGAGTCCCCTGACATTACCCTCCCTCTAGAGTGTGGCGTCTCGACGTGCTGAGTAGAAGTAATTTTGGACAGCCTGATCAACTTTGGAAAGGGAGTAGATGCCTCTGATTGCTCAGGGAGCATTGGGGTGCTGTTGTTAGAACTTCCGGACCAAGACAGGAGCATGGACATTTTCTTGTGGATCCCAAGAGATGTCTTCAATTCCATAGCCCTTCTATTTGACCTTGAACTGAAGTTTATTTTTGAAGAGTTAGTTGTCTAGGATCCGTTTCACTTTGTACTCTTCTCTATTGTCTACCAGAACTGGAGGTGGTGGTGGCTGTGGACGTTGGCCTAGAATTGGATCATCTGGTGCAGGAGAGAGCTTTACTACATTGAAGATCAGATGGAGTCGGCTCATTCCATTAGGCAGTTTGAGTCGATAGGCTAGTGGGCCTACCTGCTTTACTATAGGAAAAGATCCTAGACGACGATGAGAGAGCTTCTGAGAAGGTCGAGTAGTAGCGATATTAGAGGCATCCAAATAGACTCGATCTCCAGGCTTGTACTTGGGGGCTGGAGTTCATCCACAATCATAATAGCGGGCCATGTTGTCCTTTGCTTTAGTTAAGGCTGCCTTAGCTTCCTCTTGGACTGCCTTCATCCAATCTAGGAACTTGTTAACAGCTTCATTCTCTGAAGGTCGTCCATAAGGCTCAAATCCCATCTGAGGGTGTCAACCGGTGTCCAGAAGGAAAGGAGACATCTGAGTAGCAGCATGTATATGGTTGTTGTATTAAAACTCAGCCTTTGGTACTAAGTCATCCCAGTCATCCTGTTGTTCATTGCAGAAAAGCCGAAGATACTGTTTCAGCTCTTGGTTGACATGTTCAGTCTGGCCATCGGACTGGGGGTGGTAAGCAGTGGAGGTGTGAAGTTTAACATGGAGCAGACGATACAGTTCTCTAGTAAATTCTGCCACAAACTGAGGTCCACGGTCTGAGACATAGGCATCGGACAGCCCATTGAGTTTCCAGACATGCTTCCAGTACAGGTTAGCAGCACCCATAGCAGAGCAGGTGGTGTGTGTTGGAATGAAGTGAGCATGCTTGCCACAGAGATCTACTACTACCATGATTGAATTGTATTCATGAGCATTTGGTAACTCGACAATGAAGTCTACTGAGGCCACACTCCAACGCTCAGCTGGAATAGGCAAAGAATGAAGTTGTCTCATGGGAGGCTGACAACGAGGTTTAGTTTGAAGGCAGAGGTCACAAGTGGAGGTGTAAGAGCCAATATACCATGACATTTGAGGCCACCAGTAATTCTGAGAAACCAGTTCCAGTGTCTTCCACCTGCCAGGATGGCCTGCAATCCAAGAATCGTGATGCTGCTTGACAATCCGCCTCCGGAGGTCAGGTAGGTTGGGTACATAAATGCGCCCCTAGAAGGTGAGAAGACCATTCTCCAAAGACCACTTGTCAGTGCGAACTGACTTCACTCCAGCTTTCTTCCGTGTATGTAGAGCCAGAGCAGCCTTGGCTACCAGGTCTTTTTAAGCGCCCTCTCAGTTACCTCGGTGGATGTCTTGAAGGATGCTTGCTTCTTCTCCCTGGCTAACTACACCTTCTAGAACATGGATAGCAAAGAGCTCTGGCTTCAGAAGTACAATATTGTCATTGTTACTAGCTCCAGAACCATGATCAGCTTACTTAGAAAGCGCATCTGGCTTGCCCATGCTTTGTCCAAGTTTGTGGTGCAATGAAAAGTCAAAGTTGGCCAGATACAAGGACCATCAAGCCTGTCGGCAGTTAAGTTTCTTGGCCATCCGAAAGTACTCTAAGTTCTTGTGATCAGTCCACACCTCAAACTTATGCCTGGCACCCTCAAGGAAATGTTGTCACTCCTCAAATGACCGAATGATAGCTAACATCTCCTTGTTATGGATCTCATAATTGCGCTCCACAGCATTGAGACTCTTGGAGTAGAAAGCCACAGGATGCCACTTACCATCCTCTTTTGACTGCTGAGAGAGGACGGCTCTAGTAGCAAAATCTGAGCTATCGACTTCCACTCGAAAAGGAGAGTCATCATCTGAGAATAGGAGAACAGGCTTTGAAGTGACTGCCTGTTTGAGGGCATCAAAGGCAGTCTGCTGTGCTACATCCCAGTGCCAAGGAGTGGTGAGATCAAAGGGGCATGGTGTGAGAAATCCTGAATGAATCTCTGGTAGAAGTTGGTGAAGCCCAGGAAGGCCTGAACCTCCTTCTTGTTCTTGGGCTCTGGCCACTCTGCCACACCAGCCACTTTGACTGGGTCCATCTCAGCCATTCCATGGGAAATGATCAGTCCAAGGTATTTAACCTTGGTCTGCTCAAATTCACACTTCTCTGGCTTGAGATAGAGCTGGTGTTGGCGGAGACGTTTCAGCACAATGCATGTAATCCGACGATGCTCCTCTAAAGTCTTGGTATAGATGAGGATATCATCAAAATATACACACACAACACCCTCCGCTATAAGGTCTTGGAAGATGACGTTCATTATGGTCTGGAAGGTGGCTGGGCTATTAGTAAGGCCAAAGAACATCACCAGAGGTTCAAAGAGTCCATGATTTGTTTGGAACGCTGCCTTCCACTCATCACCTTCTTTGATGGGCACATTGTTGTAGCCCCAGCAAACATCCAACTTGGTGAAATAGCACGCACCTCGGAGGTTGTTGACAAGCTCTGAAATGAGTAGTAAAGGGTAGTGATTCTTCACAGTCATCGCATTCAAAACTTGATAGTCTTGAACCAGACGTAGAGAACCATTCTTCTTCTTAATAAAGAAGACTGGGGAAGCCATTGGGGACTTTGAGGGACGGATGCAACCAGAATCTAAATTCTCCTGCAAGAAGGCATCAAGCTCATCCTGTTCTTGGGGAAAGAGAGGATAGACCTTGCAGCTGGAGGGCTCAGCATTGGGTGTAAGCTCAATAGCATGGTCCCACTGCTTGCGCTCTGGCAGAGAGTCAAATGGCACCTTAGAGAAAATGTCCTCAAAGTCTTGCAGGTGATGAGGAGCTGCATCCTAGAACAACTTAGAAGCAGAGTTGGCAGCAAATGCCTGAGCTAGCCGCTGGGAAGTAGTTTGGCTAACTCTAATCTCTGCCACAGTTGGGGGAGGTTGTAAAGTAGTTGCATAAATCCTATCACCTGTTTCAATGGCCTCGTTTGGAGACTCTGAGTCAGTAGGTTGAGGTCTGCAAAAGAAAGGTGTTCAACTTGACAAGCACATATAGCAGTGCACTCACGGACTGAGGCTCTATGCTCCTCTTTAATCTCCTTGGCACATGTAGAACACTGTTGGGGGTAGCAGCTCATACTCACTTTACCCTTGGCCCAGTCAATTTCGGGGTTGTGATCACGTAGCCAGGAGAATCCAAGTATCATGTCCTGCTTCCCTAGGCTAGTGACTGCAAAGACAGCATGCTCAGAATGAGTCTGGTAACAAAGGACTAAATCCACCACCGAGCGGATGGATCCAGCTTTGTTGAGTGTACCATCAATGTTATAGACTGGAATGGGACGAGAAAGAGGCCAAGTAGTGAGTTGGTGTTGTTCTACATAGTGAGTATCAAGGAAGAGTCCAGTGGCACCACTGTTCAGAAGAGCTACGACGCTCCGAGTCTGCTGAGTGTCAGTTGTCTCAATCTCCACATTTAGATGCAAAGAGTTAGGAGAAGAAGTGGAGGCAACAACGTAGCGGCGGGGGAGGTATCGTTTCCAAGCTGGGACATGTGGTCATTGGATATAAGAAGGAGGAGAAGAGGTCTCAGCTGAGGCTTTAACCAAGGGGGTATTTTGTATGTCAGAGAGGGTGCTTACAGTTTCAGCCAGAGAATCATTGACAGGGGGCAATATATTGGAAGATTCTACTGATAGGTATGCAAACTGACTAGCACTAGGCGGCGGAGGCGTACAACTTATTCATTGCCCTACTGAAAACCCTCCTCTGTAGAACCTAAGGACTCATTCAAAGGTTCCACTACAGCCTCTACAGGATCCATGGACTTATCCAAAGGTTTTGCTTTGATCTGTGCATCTGGAGAAGGGTTTCTCTGAGCATCTTTAGCAGCCAGGAGCTGGAGAAGGAGCTCTTTCTGCTCTAAGGCTGAGAGATAGTGTACCTCCAACCCCTGAAGGCTATACCGAGCAAAGTGACCAGGCTTTTTACAGCAACAACAGAGGAGAGGAAGAGAGGAGCATTAGCGGGAGGCGTCGATGTCCATGGGGACTCCTAAAAGGAGAGGACGTGCAGCAGGTACCTGAGCTGGAGCTTGAGTGCGAAATGGGAAAGAGGATTGGATAGGAGGATGAGCAGATAAAGGTACATGTGAGGCAGAACGAGAGGTAGTTTCTTGGTGGAGCTCACGCCTTAACTCCATGAGCTGCTACTGGTCGTGTGCTACCTGATACCAAGACTCAATACATGTGTTGTTAGGTTGTTCTTTGGCCATGCTGTCAATCCAATCCATGAGAAAGAGGAGGAGGCCATCTCAGAAGGTGAGACAGAGCTGAAGACCGTCTAGATAGCCGGCCTGTTCAACAAGAGCTCGGAAGGAGTTAGTGTACTCATCTAAGGTCCGCTTTTCCTGTCTGTATCAATGAAGGTCCCGGAGAGTAAGGGCTGCCACCTTAGCAGGGTCCAAGGGAAAGAACTCAGTTCAAAACTCCTTCTCAAACTCATCCCAGCTTCCAAAGCTCTCTACTCCTCTAAGACGTCGAAAAACTCGTAGCGCATATGTTGAAGCTCGTCCAAACTTCATGTAGGAAAGAACCCAGGCAAGTTTGAGAGCATCAGAAGGAAAGGCTTCACTACTGAGCTGCAGATAGGTGATACATGACTGTAGAAATCACTCGCCCATGGCTCGGTCACCATTAAATGTATCTGGGAGTGTTGGACGAGGAATATTGGCATGAACAGGGGGGAAGGCCCCAGAGAAAGGGACTGAAGGGGTGTCAGCCCTAACTGGAGGTGCCTAAGGAGGGGTAGGAGGGAGAGGGAGGTGCTCTAAGAGGGCCTGAAGAGAATGAGAGATAGTGTCTGTGGCCTGATGTAATCCAGCAAGTTCGGTGGTGTGAAGGGTGAGGGAAGCTTGAGTGGTCTGCACCTGAGTCTCTAGAGCAAGCAAGCAACCCCAGGCATCATCCTGAGGGGCAGAAGCATCCAATGGAGCACCTGAGGAGGCTGGTTAGGTCATAGAAAAAACAGAGAAGCAGAGATAATCCAGTGGAGGAGTGACTTAAGAGGACAAGAGAGGGCTCAAGCAGGCTGAAAAGGGCTCCCAGACCGAAATGTAGAGACTTGTTCTGCTGTAAGGGCAACCTCTGGAGGCTATGGCTCAGTCACACAGCTGGCAGAGGGAAATCCAAAGTATATATAGGTAATACAACCATAACTACTCACCTGGCAGAAAAAAATCCAAAGAGAACAAGTCTAGGGATTCTCTATGCTAGGAGTGACACTTCCAAGGCTCCAGAAGCATGGGAAGTAACTATATAGCATGACAAAAGCCACAATAAAATTTATAATCTAAAAAAGGAAAATCTCTGAAAATAATCAAAAACTCGGAAATTGCTATTGCCAGAGGTCATGCACATGTCTCATGTGACTTGCTTAGTAATTTGGAGGCTAGCCTTGAGATGACTAAGCCTCAAGATGACTAAGCCTCTGGAAGCGTTGGCTACACTTGTTTGAATAATAACTAAAGAACCAGAGCACCTCAAGGGCTGAAAATAGTACTAATAGATAGTGTTGAAAGAATAGAAGCAGTAAAGTACAAGAGTGATAGCAGAAATAAGGAAATAAATAGAGGAAGAATGAAGGAATAAGGAGTGAAAGAAGGGAGAAATGAGGAGTTCCCTGAGAACCTCCTGCACTCCAACGCACACCCTCGGCTCTTGATAGGCTCCACTTGTGTCTATACCCGTCTGAGTCCGCTTTATAAGGCCTCGCCCAGACTTGCTGAGCCCCTGAGTCAGCGGAACCTGACATGCACCAGCAGGGTAGGTGGCAGGAGGTTGGCTGCTGCTAGAGTAAGGTGTTTAAAGAGTGTGTGGAAAAAGTCAGAAATAGTTTTGGTAGTTTGGTGGAAGTGAGTGAGTTTGGCGATGTGTTGAGTGAGGAAGGCTTGAGTGAGTTGCACCTGCATTTTCAGATGGAGCAGGCAGGTCTAGGCTTCTTCACTGGAGGCTGTGGCATCCAAGAGAGCTTTTGAAGCAGTTGGCTGAGATATAGAGAGTGTCAATGCTTAAGCCTAGTGAAAAAGCAACAAATAGGAGCCAGATAGATTTTGGTGGCTATAAGGGGCTTCCAGACCAGGTTTAGGAGACTTGTTCTGCTGTAAGGGCAACCTCCAAAGGTTGCAGCTAAGTCACACAACTGGCAGAGAGGAATCCAAAGTTTATTAGAAATGGTACAGTATGACAGGAAATACAACTAATCACCTGGCAGAGAAAAATCCAAAGAAAACAAGTCTAAGGATCCCTTTGCTGTGGCACAGCACATCAGCACAGGTGGCAAAGGCATTAAAACAACTATACAGTACTTTTCAGAGGGTATGAGAGCATCCTAAAATGGCAAATTAATCACATCAAAGAATGTACAATTTTATGAAGATGATATGCCTAGTGAACTAGCATCTATCAAGCTAAGCCAATCTACTTCTAAAGAAACTCATAATTTGATTGCCCCAGCTACTTACCATGACAAAGACCTGTCTCATCAAATCTCTATCCATCAATGTTCTCTGAAACTGAGGTCAATAATTTGTTCTAAGAAGCCAGCAATTCTAGAAAATCCTTGTCAGAGTCATTGCTAAATAAAGATCTTCCATATTCAATTACATCGTGTCCCACAATGCCCATTCAAAACTCATCTATTATTGATACTCCTCCCACTCTTTGCAAAACAAAAAAAATGGGACAACTTACTCAAACAAGAATTTTCTACCAGAGAATGTTGCATGCCTAAAAGATATTGTCAAACTGATGAATCAGCTGATCTATCCAAATACTCAGCTTTTGTGGCTATCAGTGGTCTGTCTATATCTGAAGCCATGAAAACTTTGCATGCTGTGTTGGGAGACATTCTACTAAGCCACAGTGGCTTAGTGGAATGTCTCCCAACATATTAGAAACTGACCAATCTACCTAGATGATAACACATATGTTAATTCCTCAGTGCATGATAACAAACTGTATTAGTGAATTAGATGATAACATGTATGTTAATTCTAGGTATCATAATCAATATATATGTGTGTGTAGATAGTTGAATAAGATGTACCCTCAGTATGTGATAACAAACTGAGGGTATTGCGCATACTTGCAATGGGTTAATGTATGTATTCCAGACAAAGCATAGAGTTGCACAAAGCCATGTCGTTGGTTTGGCCTGAGTGGCCCTGATGTTGTAGCTGTGGTACTCTTCACAGATATCACATCCCCAACATGCTGACAATTGGAAAAAGGCCATTGATTCTGATTATGGCCAATTGGTGAGCAAAGAAGTAATCAAAAAAGTAGATGGATTACCTAAAGGCAAACAAGCTGTGAGAAGTAAAGTTATATTCAAGGAAAAATTTGATGAACATGGGAATCATACAAAGTTCAAGGCCTGAATTGTAGCCCAAGGGTTCTCACAGATGCCTGACATAGATTTTAATGAAAATTTTTCATCTGTTGCAAAATTCACAGTGCTTTAAATATTTCTCACACTTGCTGCATGCTTGATTTGGAAATACATCAAATTAATGTAATCAGCACTTATTAGGGTGACCTTGACAAAGAAATTTATATACAAGCACCTGAAAATATAGGAAGAAAATACTGGAAACTCTTGAAAGCCATTTACAGATTAAAGCAAACTGGAAGAGAATGGAAAGAAGAGCATCTTCATAATGTATTCATCAAACTTGGCTTGAATCAGACTCAATCCAATGATTGTCTGTATATTTACAGATCAAATAGCAAAATCATTCTTGTTCTTATATATGTGGACAATATAGTTATTGAGAAAAAGACTTGTATAAAATTATCTCTCTAAAAGAAAATCTGGCTAAGAAATCTACTATATCTTAGGTCTTCAAGTTGTTTGCAATCATCCAAATTGGCTTATTTATTTTAATCAAACCTCATATATTGACTCTGTTTCCAATCAGTTCACTATGTCTGCTTGTGCACCAGTAGCTACACCAGTTGTCACTAATCATAATCTCAACTTGGCTCAAGTCTTCCACAGCCTAAATGAATTGAAATATCATTTCATCCATGACTAAATCACCTGTGGTAATATCAAGTTACATTATGTATCAATTAAAGAAATGTTGCCAACATTTTCATGAAGGCATTACATTACGAAGCTTTCATCAAGTGTTAAAATAAACTCAGTATAGTTGATATTTGGTTGTCACTGAGTGGGAGTGTTGAAGAATGCACCAACTGACCTCATATCAAAGTTATTATTGTGTCATTTTGTATGCCATTTCAAAACACATTTTGTCACTTCAAACTTGCATTATTAATCTATGTCTCACTAAAAGGAGTATATAGTCTTAGCTTCCTGCTGAAGTTTAAGTTATCCTTTTGATCCTCAAACTCCAGGTATGCTTACTTATTTACTTCCCAAAATGTATTATACTAAATGTGATCCTTTCAATCCTCAAACTCCAAATCAAATATTCTATTCTCTACCTACTTGCAAATACAATATGCTGTGTCAAGTTGTCTTCACATATGCAGATAGACATTGATATTGATCTGGAAACAGACAGTATATATAATTTAAAAGGTGTGGTGTATTACAGGGATTACTACTTTATCAGGCAATGTATGGTTTTACAACAGTTCTGAGACAGGATTAAAGAAGACAATGGTTTAAAAAATACTGATATGTTAATATGCCTGTCCAAAGCAGCAACAATAGCTGTATATGTATGAATCAATGGTCCAGAGGTGGCATAGTTGTACTTCAGTAGACCTCAGGCATGCCATGCACTGCAATGGCCCATCCTTGACAGTTGATTCACCATGTATGTCAAAACAATCTACAAACTCTAAATTTTGTTGGACAGCTTGAAGTGCACTTGACCTAGGTGGACTGATGGACAAATTTTGGAGCAGATTGCTTGGGAGGATCAGAGCTCAAGAATGTCTGTTGATAACACTTGCCCAGTGCTGTATTGGTGGAGTCAGAGGACATGATGCACTGACTTATGTGATACAAATGTGGTTCTTTAAGGCAGAGCATTGTTATGAATTTCTTAATGAATGAAAGTCTTAACTGTCAGGGGACTCCTCATTTCTCCCTTCTTTCACTCCTTATTCCTTCATTCTTTATTTCCTTATTTCTGCTGTCACTCTTTTACTTTACTGCTTCTATTCTTTCAACACTATCTATTAGTACTATTCTCAGCCCTGAGGTGCTCTGGTTCTTTAGTTATTATTCAAACAAGTGTAGCCAACGCTTCCAGAGGCTTAGTAAGCATCCAGAGGCTTAGTCATCTCAAGGCTAGCCTCCAAATTACTAAGCAAGTCACATGAGATATGTGCATGACCTCTGGCAATAGCTCATTGAGGGCTTCGCCCCCAAACTCCCCCAAACTCAGTCTCTGCCATAATCTCACTGCATTCAGTTATAGCTTCACATATGTACAATTACTCAGTCTCCGCCACAACCTCACTTTGTTTGGTTATATATACAATCATTCAAGGCTTAGATCCAGCCTTAACCTCACTGCGTTTGGTTTAAGGCCTTGTAGGGCCAATTCAAGGCTTAAATTCAGCCTCAACCATCCGGCTTTAACCTCACTTGGTTTGGTTTAAGGCCTTGTACAACCATTCAAGGCTTAAATCCAGCCTTAACTTCACTGCGTTCAGTTTAAAGCCTTGTAAAGCCAACTCAAGGCTTAAATCTAGCCTCAACTTCACTTTGTTTGGTTCAGGCCAATTCAAGGCTTAAATCCACTTAATATCATTGGCTTTGCCTTTAAACTCTTTTCCAAACTCAGGCTCCACCATAACCTCATTGCATTTAATTATAGCTCCACATACATATGTACAATTACTCAGTCTCCTACCATAACCTCACTTCATTTGGTTAAGGCTTTGTAAGGTCAACAACTCAAGGCTTAAATCTGACCTCAACCTTACTTCATTTGGTTTAAAGCTTTGTAAGACCAATTCAAGGCTTGGATCCAGCCTCAACTTTACTTCATTTAGTTAAGGCCTTGTAGAGTCAACTCAAGATTTGGATCCAGTCTCAACCCTCACTTTTTTTGGTCAAGTAGAACCAATTCAAAGCTTAAATCAAGAACTCTAAGGCCTTGTATCAAAGCTTCTATCTTTATTATAACTCCTTCAGCACAGACCTTGCATAGCTCATTGTAGGCCTAAATCCAGCCTTAACTATACTTTGTTTAGTCAAGGCCTTGTATGGCCAACTCAAAGCTTCTATCTTTATTATAACTATAATATTTATCATTCAAATCTACACTACAGAAGATGATATAACTCTATTTACTGTTGTCTGAAAACAAAATTAGTTTGGTGCTTAAAAATCTTCAGCTAATCCATGGAAACCTCACTTAAATGCTCAAGCTTCAACCTCACAGCTACAGGACCGATGTTTTGACTGAAATCAAACTCAGACTGAAATTCAAGACTCAGCCACTGTAATTCCAAACTCAGATTGAAACTGGGAAAATTCACATGGATTGTCCCACTCTGTAATGGCCTTGCTCACACCTGGAGAGACCCAGACACCTGGAAAAAAT
>QLOM01001456.1:1897-15051 GCA_003313785.1 Termitomyces sp. MG148 | reverse complement strand
CCGGAAAAGGAAGTCCGGAGGGTCCCGGAGATCTCCGGGATGGCCGGAAAAGGAAGTCCCCTGACAGAAATGGTTGTGCGCTGTTTGACTAGCACAGTGTGGCAAGCTGTAAGCACCTATAAATGAGATGCAGATCAGATTTTGGCCGTGACAAGATAAGTAAAGAGTAGGAATAGGAATATAGAGACGTACAGTTGACATTTCTGCAATACTAGGTGAACGGGACCCCAGCGCAAGAAGAATCAACCCAAGAACGTCGTCAACAGTGAGAGTCCTATCAGTAGTAGTAGACATGTCAGATATTGCAGTGTTCAAGAAAAGAGACTTATTATATACCTGTAGATTCATTGTGGCTGCAGCCGTTGACATGTTGCAAATCCAAGTCTGATGCAGCGTCGGGAGAATATTAAGGCAGTCAGTCGTAATATAACAATGCAAGCAAAAATTCACAGGCTATAAGATTCAGACGTAATAAAAAAGATTACCGCTCTTTCAGATTACATGCTTACCATTGACAAGTTGTATTATGTTTCTTAATAATATACACGGTGTCAGATTTCCAGCACAATCCAGAATAGACGCATAATATGCCGCACCCTGGTCCCAGGGGTGATTCTGTCGGTGAGGCATACAAGTCTACTCTGGCCTGTGCCTCAATCCGAATCCTCGAAAATTGTACAATGGCTGTCGTTAGAAATATGACAATTCAGTCACTTGTCAGTCTATTCAGATAATCTGACTCTGTACCTCCACAAAAAACAGTCATTTTTGGGTTCAAAAGTCGTGCGTCATTCCATTGTGTTGTCATAGATACGGATCCTTGAATTGATACCAGCCTATCTCAAAAAATCAATAAGACTAGCCTGTAACTTTCCAAATAAGTAGGAGTATAGTTTCAGAGCACAGCACAAAAAAGCTTCAATAATATTAGACTGACCATTACTAATAGAATCTGAATCCACAACAAGTCTAAGAATCCAGGATGAATCAGATCAGTTGCGTGAGAGGGACAGGTTGCATGATATTAGGGGACGAGGGAATTTAGCAAAGAAGCTAGGTGTAGAAGGCTGTGTGGAAGTGACTGTTCATGGATGAGGCAGGAGTAAGAGCTTTCCTCCTGTATAGTTGTTTAGGGATGGGAGGACTGGGACCAAGTGCAGTGGTAGTCAACTGCCGCGGCGGTGGGGGAGGTGGCTTTTTCCCTGACATGGTGTTCTCTGCTGCTGCAGTTTCTGTTGCGCGCCGTGAGAGCAACAGAGGTGAAGTAATATGAAAAAGGTCAGGGGTAAAAGCCTCTGCAGGAGGCTTTCTCACAGGATCCACCTGGAAATTATCATCAAAGCCACTGTTGTTAAAGTCTGCAGTTCTAGAGAAAAGTACGAAAAGTTCATCTTCACTGCCTCCAAAACTGCTAATGATGCTTGCGCCATCAGATGGACCGTTAAAGAATGCGGTAGTATGACGTGCTGAGAGGAGTTTCCTTCCAAAGTCATGGTCATCGTCAAAATCATCCAGTGAATAAGTAATCAAATCATTATCTGCAGAATCTTGGGTTGCGTCATTGTAAGAGGGTACCATTGAAAAAAGGGTTGTTTTATAAGAGTTTTTGGAATGTCTAGGATTATTCGGAGTGACCACTTCTATGCAAGATGTTGGGAACAGCCCTTTCTTGCCATTCAATTCTCCCATCCACCAATCATCCAAGACTTCATGAAGAACCGTGATTTTGTCTCCAGAAATGAACAATAACTCATCCACACCGCCAGAGAAGCTTTGTGTCGCGCAGACAAGCCTCTTCTCAAGAAGATATGGAGGTTTTAGAATCTTGGGCGCAGACACAGGCAAAGCGTCTCTTGACTTTGACAACCTTTGAGTAAGAGAATGGAATGTGCCAGACTTCTTTGGTGGTGAGCTGCGTGTGCTATCTGTCAGGGGACTCCTCATTTCTCCCTTCTTCCACTCCTTATTCTTTTATTCTTCCTCTATTTATTTCCCTATTTCTGCTGTCACTCTCTTACTTTACTGCTTCTATTCTTTCAACACTATCTATTGGTACTATTCTCAGCCCTTGAGGTGCTCTGATTCTTTAGTTATCATTCAAACAAGTGTAGCCAACGCTTCCAGAGGCTTAGTAAGCATCCAGAGGCTTAGTCATCTCAAGGCTAGCCTCCAAATTACTAAGCAAGTCACATGAGACATGTGCATGACCTCTGGCAATGGCAATTTCCGAGTTTTTGATTATTTTCGGAGATTTTCCTTTTTTAGATTATAAATTTTATTGTGGCTTTTGTCATGCTATACAGTTACTTCCCATGCTTATGGAGTCTTGGAAGTGTCACTCCTGGCATAAGGAATTCCTAGACTTGTTCTCTTTGGATTTTCCTCTGCGAGGTGAGTAGTTATTGTTGTATTACCTATATACACTTTGGATTTCCCTCTGCCAGCTGTGTGACTAAGCCATAGCCTCCAGAGGTTGCTCTTACATTGACTACCAGTTGCCAGATCCTGTCATACTGGCGGTTGACACCTGCATTGCTGTCGGATTCTTCTTGTGCCAGTGCCTTAGCAACAATCAGAAACAGAGGCGCTACAACCACTTTGGGTCAATTACGCTAAACAACAGAGAATCACGCTATAGCCAGACCAAATTGGAACTCTATGGTCTCTTTAAAGCCTTTCAAATGCTAAGGATGTATCTTATTGGTGTGTTCATTGTGGAAGTAGACACTAGGTACATCAAAGGTATGCTACAGAACCCTAGCATACAGCTCTCCGCCAGCATGAATTGCTGGATAGTTGCTATCCTCATGTTTCATTTTGAGCTAGTACACATCAAAGGCACCTTCCACAGACCTGATGGACTTTCCCAATGGCCCTTACAGCCTACCAACCCTCTTCCCAACCAAGGCAACGACAATGTCTTTAGCAACTGGATAGACCAACTCCATGGGTTTATGCACCTTATACAGCTCCCTATCTGTCTTCTCCATAGCGATCAACCCGCTAGCACTTATCTGCACCCAATTCCCTTTACCACTCCTCTCACGTTCTTTACCGCCAACATTACCAATGAGTCGCTAACCATCAAAAGAGTTGAAGAATCCAAGACCCTCAGAGAAAACAGCACCAACCTTGCTCATGACTCAGTACCCAGAAGTGCTAAGGCTCAAGCCAATGATGCACACCTAGACACCATAAAAGACTGGTTGAACTTGCTTAAGCGACCTGATCATCTTAGCAACAACAAGTACGCCACGTTCATCCATTATGCCACCAACTTCTTCATTAGCAACAATCAACTCTGGCAACACAACAAAGAGGCACACACAAACTCATTGTGTGGCCTAGCAACTGACTTAGGATCTTATGCACCAGGCATGACGACTCAGGTCATAGGAGACTATATGCTGCACATGCCATACTACTGGAACGTTTCTGGTAGCCTCACGTGCGAGCTGATGTTGCTTGGTATGTAAAGACTTGCCACCTCTGCCAAAGCCAGCAAACTCACCAATTGCTCATCCCGCCAATGGTCGCTACACCAGCACCTCTCTTTAGCAAGATCTATATTGACACAATGCACATGCCCAACTTGGATTGCTACAAGTACATCATCCAAGGACGCTGCTTGCTAGTACACTGGCCAGAATTTAGAATGCTCCAATAGAAAAACACAGACGTTATAGCTAAGTGGTTGTTTGAAGACGTCATCTGCTGCTGTGGTGCGCTAAGAGAAATAGTTACCAACAATGGCGCTCCCATCATAAAAGCACTAACTTACCTCACCAAGAAGTAAAACATCCATCACATATGCATCTTGGGTTACAACAAGCATGCTAACGGTCTTGTAGAGCGCTCTCACTTTGACATGCACCAAGCTCTCTTCAAGGCGGTAGACGGCGACAAGTCCAGATGGAGCAAAGAAACCTACTCTGTCTTCTGGTTGGAAAGGGTAACTATACGTAAGCACATGGGCTGCTCATCTTACTACGCAGTGACTGGCACCCACCCCTTATTGCCTGCTGACATCATTGAAGCGACATACTTGCAACCTGCACCCAACTCTCTACTGTCTACTACTGACCTCATTGCTTGACGCGCCATTGATTTACAACAACAAAATGAAGACTTAGCATGCTTACATGAAACAGTCTTTAGCGCCAGATAAAAAGCAGCGCTAAGGTTTGAAACAGACCACAGTGCTACCATTAGAGACTACAACTTTGGCTGTGGGTCACTAGTGCTCATAAGGAACTCCAAGATAGAGACCACCCACAATAAGAAAATGCACCCTTGCTACTTGGGGCCATTGGTAGTTATCTCTTGTAACCATGGAGGCGCTTACATCCTTTGTGAACTAGATGAATTGGTACTGCACAGACCAGTTGCCGCCTTCCAACTACTCCCTTACCTCACACATGACCAAATATCCTTACCGCTTGAGGCGCTAGACATTGATACCGCCAAGCTCAGAGAACTTGAAGAAACCAACTTATTGGATGATGATGACTTGCTGCCTGAAGATGACTAAAATACCGTTTACCTTCCTTACAGACTCTCTTTCTCTTTTCTTACTTATCCTTTCACTATACAAACATTTTACTTTACCTCAAGACGCAGCGCTAGTGACTTTGATTGCTGCCTGGCACTTTGTGCAACTCCTCACAAGGGTTTTTTGCCATGATAATCTACTGAGCATTCTTTTAAAAACTCAAGTCGCTAAAACACCACTTTTGCTAAGTCTTTTCTTTTACAAGTTCTTCAAAGCCCACGTTCCCTTACTATACAAATAGACTTTCTTACTATTGTTATTGTTTATATTACATTTTTTTCTACTCCAAGTCCATCTATGTACGACGTCACTAAAAAAGTTCAAAATATTTACAAGCGCTAGCAATTAGGCCTAGTCATAGTTGGCAGGGAACAAGAAAGGCAGGAGCGGGAAGAGATCTTCAGCCTGGACGTTGTTGCATTCTTGCTAGGCTAGCACCTCCTCGCAGTCCTGCTGGTACCGCCTCAAGATAGCAACGCTGCAACCAAGCGTCCTCTGCTTCATCCTCATCCCTGCCATCTTGTTGTTCACCGCCCTCATCTCTCACACCATTACCAACTCCATTCCTGCCACCCGCTCCATGAACTATACCAGCTCCTGTGGCAACTTCATACCGGTAATAGGGTAAAGGAGTTCTTCACCCAGCCAGTTGAAATTGCCACCTGTCACTTGAGATGCGAAAAGAAGCGTCCAACGCAAGTCCATCCTAGCGACTGGTGCAGGACATTCAACCTGTTCATAGTCCTCATTGCCAGAGGACAAGTCGCAAGCAGTTGCCAGCTGAGCACAATAGTCAATTAGTGATACCCAACGCCTGGAGAGGAGTCTTACCTTCTTCTCTCCTTCCTCTCCTTCCTCTCCCTCCTCTTCCTCCTTCTCCTCCTTGCCTTCCTCAACTTCTTTTTCTAGGTTGCCAACACCAGGAGGCTGGGTCTTGGCCAGTCTGAAGGTGATCTCCAACAAGTTGCTAGCAACTGGAGGAGAAGAGGTGTGTCTAACAAAGCAAGATCAGTTACTGACTTTGTAAGCAACTAAGTACTACTTACCAAGTGCCGCTAGCAGAGGATAACCTCTGCCAGTGGAAGAATCCAGAGTCCAACTCTGCTAATTGTGTAATCGCTAAACAATCAAAGAAGGGATCAGAAAGCTCACGTTCTGCTGAGAGAAACTGAACATAGAGGCACTTGGCCTTCCTGAGAGAAGAGCCAGCCCTCTTGCTGATCCTATGCCCTTCTACCAACTTGCCACCCTCCTCTACCAACCCCTCTCGCTCTACTGTCTTCTCCTTTCCCTTGTCCTTCCCTCCTCTTTTCAGCGGCCAGCTACTAGTTGGCTTGGTAGTCTCCCTCTAAGGGAGTGGCAAGGATGCATTGAGCCAAACTCTCTTCTGTGATGCTGGCAACCCCACCAGACTCTGCCAACGCCCGTTCCTCCAACATGTACTCCCAAGCTCTCCTGATCCATAGCAACTGCTCAAATGTCCTCTTGACGATGAGGTCCTCCTTGCCACGCTCTTGGGACTTGAGGCAGTTATATGTCCAAGCCTGCTTGAGAGTGTTGCAGCAATAGTAAAGTAAGACTCCAGTCGGGAACCAACAAGCCTCTGAGTTATTGTCAGCCCAGCATTTGTCACACTAAGTCCAAACAGGTCAGAGTGGTTGCTAATGGTGCAAGAATCACTTACCACGCCCTTGGAATTTTTGTATGCCTAGTGCTGGCCAGGCACCACTGTCTTCTTGCCTTTAGCATCTTCCATCACCACACTTGCCTCCATCCCAGTGTCCAACACCACCTCCGAGTGCCGTGTTGCCAGCAAGTTCCTCAACTCTGCATTGGTAAAAACTGTTTGGGTAAGTGCCTGCAAGGTCAATCAGTCACTAACAACTAGGTACCAAAATGAATACGCACCTCGTACATTGGCGCCACCCTCATAGACTTACAGAACTAAGCAAAACAATTAGCAACAAAAGATTAGCGACAGTTGGTAAGAGGACGTACCTTGCGTGGAGAAGACACTGTTGAGTCCTGCCTGGGAGCCGCTGGTGCAGGGCTCTCGTTGCCAGCGGCCACTCATTGTGTGTGGTGAGCACGGCACTGCTCCCGATGCATCTTGGTGAGGTTTTCCTCAGCTGGCTGGTGTCATGACCCATTCATTTCTCCTCAAACTCTTCTACTTCGACCCTCTATGGTTGCCCTGCCACTCCGATACGAGTCCTGGAGTGCATCACTGTGCACCTCAGCTATCTCCAAGTACATAAGGCTCTGGCTCCATAGTTGTTTCCTCAGTCTTCATATTACCAATATTCTTATTTACCCTTTTCTTATCACTGCCTCCTCTACTCCTTTCTCTCTCAATAAAATTATTCTTCTTTCTGTCACTCATCCGATCTAAGCTCTCCAACTTATATTGCCAGCGCCCAACCTCCATATTTACCCTGGTCGAGCTCCTATTACCGTTGAATTACTTTGGAGTACCTTTGGACCTTCCTATCAAAGCCCTTTAAATTCCACCTCACTCTCCAAGCCCCTCTGATTAGTGGATTCATTGCTCTACAGCAAGCTCCCGAGTCAGTGGATTCTGACAGCTGGCTGAGACCAGTGGAAAAGAGCGCCAACAAAGAAGAGGTAGACGTCGCCGGGGCATTACCGCCAAGACCACTCAAAGAAACTCCTACATGACCCACTACCGACCCCGTCACCAAACCAGCCTTCCAGATCTCCTCCTGCTGCCTCTACTCCCTCTCATCCTCTGCCTGCTGCTGTGCCTCTGCCAACAACGCCTCTTAAGCGGCACGCTACCATGCCAAATTAGGTTCTACAATCAGCGTCTCTGTAAGGAGACGCTCTATCATAGAATGCCAAGCAGACTCAACAACCGCTCAAGCCCACTACCAAGGGGAGCAAGCACAGTGACAAGCAGCTGGCAGGCAAGAGGACAGGCCGCCGACAAGGGACGGAGCCAGAGGGCGAAGGCAGAGAGCGAGGTTGTTACTAAAGAGCTTACAGTTATGCTGATGTATAGACCTAGAAGCAATGTTGCTAGGACTGGGGATGTTCCAGCTTTGCTCTATGGCTCATTCAAATACATATTATAATTATTATAATAAATAATTATTATATTAAATAATTATTATATTAAATAATTATTATATTAAATAATTATTATATTAAATAATTATTATATTATTAATTAAAACTAAACTTACATAATTAAATACACATTATAATCTGTATGGCTGCCTTACCTAAGGCAGCCAATTTTACTGTCATACGTAGTACTAGAATCAACCACCAATTTGGTTCTGCTGTGTGACTGTAAGGCTTTGCAATATTCTTGACAACGTTTCACAAGTCTTTACATACCAAGCAACATCAGCTTGCACATGAGGCCACCAAAAGTGTTCTGTCAGTATAATGTGTGTAGCATAAAGCCCCCTGTGGCCTAAGTCATCATGCATAGCACGTAAGATCCAAAGTCAGTCATTAGGCTGTACCACTAGTTTGTGTGCACCATCCTTGTTGCATTGCCAGTGTCAATTGTTGCTAATGAAGAAGTTGGTGGCATAACATATGAAAGTGCTATACTTGTCATTGCTAAGATGGCTACGGTGCTTAAGTGTGTCCAACCAGTCCTTGATAGTATCTATGTAGGCACTTGTTGTCTGCCTCGGCTTTAGTGCTCCTAGGAACCGAGTCATAGGCGAGGTCAGTGCTGTTTTTCCTTAGGAATTTGAGTTCTTCAACTCGTCTGAGAGTTGGCAACTGGTTGGTAATATTGGCGGTGAAGAATGTAAGAGGGGTGGTAAAAGGTGTTGGTTGGTAAGGAATGATGGGGTGTAGGAAAGTGCTAGCAAGTTGGTTGCTATGGAGCAAATAGGGAGCTGAATAAGATGCATGAATCCATGAAGTCAGTCAATCCAATTGTTGAAGGTGTCATCGTCGCTACGGTCTGGCATGGGGTCAGTAGGCTGTAAAGAGTGGTGGGAGAGTCCATCAGGTCCATGATAAGTGCCTTTGACGTGTGCCAGTTCAAAGTGAAACATGAGGAGAGCAACTATTCAGCAATTTATACTTGCAAAGGGCTGTATGTCAGGGTTTTGTAGCATACCTTTGATGTACCTAGTGTCTACTTCTACAATTAGGTTGCGCACACCAATGAGATACATCTTTAGTGCCTGGAAAGCTTTAAAGAGTCCGTAGAGTTCAAGTTTAGCCTGGCTGTAGCGCGACTCCCCGTTGTTTAGCGTGATAGACCCAAAGCGGTTGTAGTGCCTCTGTTTGTTGTTAAAGCACTGGCAGAGGAAGAAACCAAGAAGTGTCAACTGCTAAGATAACAGGGTCTGGCAACTGATAATCAATAGGGACCAGAGGCTGGGCTTCCTGTAACACCTTGACAAAATCTTTCTGGGCGGCAACTTGCTCAGGTCCAA
This sequence comes from Termitomyces sp. MG148, assembly GCA_003313785.1. Lineage (NCBI taxonomy): Eukaryota > Fungi > Basidiomycota > Agaricomycetes > Agaricales > Lyophyllaceae > Termitomyces > Termitomyces sp. MG148. The sequence continues at coordinate 6,069 of QLOM01001456.1, read as the reverse complement.
ATTCAAATAGAGTGTTAGCATGCGTGAGTCAATTAAGATGGTGGGCATAGTGAGCAAAGTTCTTGATGAAGATGCACAAGACACCAACGGTCCTTAGGAAGGCGTGTACCTCTTGAGTTGTGGCAGATACCCCAGCACCCCAGAAGCGCTAAACGTGACTCGTTGGGAACACGACCGCTAGGTGTACAGACATGTCCAAGGATCTTGAAGCAAGGAGTACATAGGACCAGCTTGTGGCCAGAGAACATACTGCCACAATACTTCATGCACTGGAGAATGCGGTTAAGGAGCTGAAAAAAATCCCATAGCGCTAGGTGCATGCCAGGGTTGTTGGGGTGAGTTGCTGGGAGACCATCAATGAGTCACCAGTTTTTGGGACCCTGGGCGCCTACATTGTCAATGAAGCTTTGTACAAATTTGGGTATTTCCGGCTGAAGGATAAAATTGACGTTGTCATGGAATATGGGTACAGAGTTAGTCCAGCCCATCGGTAAGGTTACTAGGTGCAAGGCACCAAAAGGTATTTGAAAGGTAGTAAGGTTGCAAGAGGAAGGGTGAATAAGGTGCTTGTTGTAGCCAACATAGAGGTCAAGGGTGGTGCCACAGATCCTACCAGCAAAGGACTCAGTGACATGGTCAGGAAAGGGTGGTACGCTAGAGTGTTGTATAGTGACCCTATTTAGCAGCTCAAGACTGGGAACAATATGGAGGTTACCATTCTTCTTGAGGACACAGAACCAGTGGGAGCGGTAAGCGCTATTGGAGGGCTTATAGACGCCAGTTTTAATCTTGCTGTGGATTATTTGACAGACCTCGGCTTCAAGTCCAGGTGGTATGGGTCGGTTGTGTTCAGTCTACGTGAGGGATGGTCGGTATGACCACAGGCGGGAAGAAGTCAGTATGGAAGCTGCCCCTTTCTGAGTCCTCCCAGGCAAATGCTTGGTTCTGTTTGGACATAAGGTCGGTAAGCACATCCAATTCTGATGAAGTAAGAAAACCAGTGTTATAGTTGCTAATAAACTGCTAGCAACGTTCTTTTGTAAAGCAAGCAGTCGGCTGGAAGGGTAGTGGATTTGGAGTTAATGCAGGGATGTTGGCAAGAGGGTTGCCTAGGATATGGCGTTCAATTCTGAAGTCCTCGGAAACTGTGCTGGCAACAGGCTTGATTTTAAGCGCTACTGGCTTATATTTCTTTTTGACCTGAACACCTTTGCGTTTATTAGTGTTAGCAACAGCAAAGGTAGAGGCAGTACCAGTTGTAGCCCTGGTATTGTGTTGTAGTACTCTTCACACTTGTCACAATGACGTTGTTCTAACAGAGAATGTCATTTAACCTCAATTACTGCTGGCACTGGAAAGCATTTCCATTGGAAAAAGTGCAAAAGAAAGCTGTTATACCACTTCCATGTTGTTTTTCACCAAGAAATATATAAGTATTTCTCCTTTGAGATAGTTAGAAAAATGTTCACCTTTTTCCCAATTTTTTTCTAGAAGTAGTGCCTTTTTAGGGAAAAGAGTGGCAAAAAGGCAGCATTTTTCATTGTGAAGAAGTTAAGGAAAAGGAAAACATTTTTTAACTATTTTAGTGAGGAAAATCTTACATATTTCTTGGAAAAATGCCACATGGAAGTTGCATAACAGGTTTCTTGTGCACTTTTTCCGATGGAAATATTTTCCAGTACCAGCAGTGAATGAATACCCCTACTCATACATAAATCATGCAAAATTTTGTGGGTTCTGTGTGCAGGGCCAATCCTCATCCCTCTGGACCAGGCTTGATTCACTATCATTTCTCAACTTTGGGGTCTGTCCCAGACACCACTGTACAACACCAAAAATAATCTACTGAATGTTTGATAGGGTAAATAATACTCTTTTTCTCAAGATAAAAAAGAATTGCAGACTAGTTTGGGTAAAGAAGAAAGAGGGGATAAGGAACTATATTAAACAAATGTAAAGCTAAATCCAATTCACCCTGCCTTGTCTGATACTTCACCACCACCTTCTTGCCATCCTTGATCATCGCCTGTGCCACCAACCTTTGGATACATGGGGAAAACCATGTAATTCTGTGGCACCTGTCCATCGTGTCGAGGAACCATGTAAGGATAGACAGGCCCAAAAGGTACAATGGCCTGGGGTGGTGGGTGACTGTTATCTTCTCCTTGCGTAAGTGACTGCGGCACCAGTATATATTGAGGATACAGGTGAGGCGGCGGATACTGGCCATGAAACCCAGGTATAGGAATGAATGAACCCACGAGTGACGGCGAACCATTAGCCAGGGGACCATTGTTTGAGGCAGCGACATCCTGCGACGACACGTCCCGTCTCTTACTGCTTCTGCCCACGCGATCTCAAAAATTAGAGAAATGGCCGATGTCACCCTATGCGTTGGAATGGCGGAAGGTTAAACAACACACCTTTCATCTTGTATGGACCCCTCTTAAGCCCCTTCTTCCGTTCCTTCCTCTGTGAATTAACGCATTCTTCAGAGACTCTATATTTGACGCAGCGAAGGCAGGGGCGAACGTCATCGCACTTCTTGCGAGCCCTTTGGCAGTTGGTGCAGGCGTTCACTGCCTGACGACGCTTTGAACGTGGAGGCTGTTGTTGGGGCAAAACATGAGAAGGGAAGGGATACATGTGCAATGAGTAGCCCATGGACTGCGTGGTCACAGTGGGATCGGGGGGATCGTCACCGCTCAGAATCTTGCTGTTGGATTCCATGTGCGGCATCAAAGAACGAGGAAAGGGATGTACTAAGGCGATAGGCATAAGAAACGATAAAAATGCAAGGAAATAGGATGGCACCGATGACGGAAAAAGAAAAAAAAGGTCTGTCTCTATACACGGCAATCAATAAATAATAATCCAAGCCTGGCATAACTCGTGGCGCACCCATGCTGCCCGACACATTGTCTTACAGTGTAGGACACTTAAACCTGACCTGTCCCCGAAGACTCCAAATTTATTCATATCAATGAGATTTTTGAACTTTTATAAGGAAACGTGTTCAAAAAGCGTCCTAAAAGACATATCGAACACGGAACCCACAGACACTGAGCAAATAGCGCAAGGGCTAATAAGAGAGGAAGATGACGACCGCCACCCCCTCGTACTGCCTCCGATCCCGGTAGAACTCCACGTCACAGGAACGAAACTATCAAAGACTACCCAGTCCTTGGCCTACAAATGGATAAGGCTTGAGTCCACTCCACAGACAAGGCCAAGGACTGAAAAAACAGTAGAGAACATTAAGAAAGCAGTAAAGGAGGCTACAGGGAACTTACCAAGCGAAGAGCAGATCTGGAAGAGCTTGAGAAACAAGACCTTCTCAAGACAGACTAGGATTTTCCTATGGAAAATCACACACGATGCATACAAAGTAGGATCCTACTGGAACCGTCCCAATATGAAACCCGAATTTAAAGCGAGACTCACCTGCAATCACGACGGGGAAGAGGACTCGTTAAACCATATCTTAACGAGATGTAAGTACCCAGGACAAGAAATTATATGGAGACTTGCAAACAAATTATGGAAGGAAAGAACGGGGATAGACCTTCCTGAGCAAAACACAAGCACAATAATAGGAAGCCTCCTGGTGACAATCAACGACGCCAGTGGGAAGATCTCTCACGGACTCTCACGCCTCTTCCGAATAATCATAATAGAATCTACATACCTAATATGGACGCTGCGATGCGAAAGGGTGATACAGAACAACGACACCCCTCACAGTGAGACAGAAATCGAGAACAGATGGCATAAAATGATGCGAAATAGAGCCGAGTTAGACGCAAAACTATCAGATAAAAAACTGGGTAAAAATTCAATCCCTGTTGCGACTGTGGTGGACACGTGGATGGATACCGCTTTCGAAACAATGACTCGGACAGACGAACCAAGAGTAGGAAGTCAAGGCGGGGTTTTAGTGGGTATATGGCCAAATGATAGAGAAGGGGTAGGATGAAAACCACCCCAGGCCAGGAGCCCCACACCCAGTGCGTAAAAGCATTTCCTCGCGGAGATTTATGACGGAATTTCGGAATCTAACCTGGTTTTGACCCCAGGTGACCTCTAACGGGTGGGACTGAAGCGCCTAGGGCGACAACGTCCTCACTATACCAAACGTTACTCCAAAAAAAAAAAAAAAAAAAAAAAAAAAA
>QLOM01001449.1:0-10968 GCA_003313785.1 Termitomyces sp. MG148 | reverse complement strand
CTGGACCTGGCATTAACCACATCGCCCTTGCTCTTGCTATTGCCACGGGAGTATTCAGAGATTGCCGGAAGAGAAAGCTTGCTTGATGTCAGTATTTGTATGTCTATAACGTGATAACTGATGATACCCTAACCCTGATCCATCGCAGACGTGGGCCATCTTGGGTGCTGTAGCTCGTCCGGCGGAACTCCACGAGGCGGAACGACTTGTATGGAGGGTTATTTTCAACACAGCAACGGGCGGTATCCTCCTAGATGAATTGGCTACGGCATTGCCAGAATTGATAGATACCGCCCCATCAGCAACCAAGAAATGGATCAATATCTATAAATCTTCACGTATGATCGTCTCTTCTTGTAAAGGAAGACTTGCTCTTATATTTATATTTTTGATTCAGGACATGACGCTTCAATTGGAGCTATGACTGATCGAGCAGGTGCGTCGTCCCAGAAAAAAATAATGACTAGGGGATGATTTATGATTTGATTATCGTCATGTAGAGGTACATGCTACTTCGTCGCCTGAACGTTGTACTCCGCCTAGACTACGTCACAGCAAACAAAAGCCCACATCACGTCGAAGCATGACACAAGAGCAACAAGACCAACCCACAAGGAGGGAAGGCAACTCGGATAATGACAGTGGAAATTTGGATGACGATAGTAGTCCTCCGATGACATTAAACAACAACAAACATCACAGCATGTCACAGGAGGAACAAGGATTAAATTTAGTCGATACATCAAGTAAGTTGATTCAAGGAGAACATCACTTAATTTGACACATTTCAAGGAATTTTGACTCTGAGACCTAGAACGAAAAACCAGGCTAAGGTAACTGTTAGCAAAGACTATAATAAACCCCGATGCCCGAGCAATAGCATCCGAGCGCAAATGACAATTGACTTGACTATAGAGGAGACGGTCTGGGAATGTCGTTACAAAATCCTCATAGAATTTTGACATACAGCTTTTAACAGGACTTTGAAGTAGACGACGGAGAGAAGATCAGTTTTGTCGTAGATAGGCCTCTGGAAAAAACATCAACCAAGTATAATCTACCTATTCTGGGCAGACCAACAACTGCCACATATGAATATGTTCCCGCGTTCCACGTAAGAGTATCCGTTGAACAGAACGTAACTTTTCTCATGTTGTTTCAATAGCTCCCAGAGGACATGGAGTGGTTCGAATGTATGGAACGCGTGACGAAAGGTTCCGAATCGAGTTTGGTAAAAATCATAACACATAAAGAGTACACAAAACTTGGATCGAGCATGATCATATCCCTTCTGGAAACCAACGCGTGCATCATAATAACTGAGGAGCCTCATCTCGATGTGTTGTTCTTAGAGGAGACACTTGCAAGTGTCTTTGCTCTGGATGAACCTACTACCTTGCACAGTAATCTTTTCCGTCCCGGGGTACAGACATCCACTAACAACGAAGCAGACTTCACTATTTTAGGCCCTGGAAAGCTTAGGACGGGCACGCTACTAGATCTCTTTGACGCAATGCGAGCTGATCCACCGAAGGCTTTGAATTGCCTTTACCTCCCAGATTCTCACGATGCCTTTCCTAATTTACCATACTCAACAGACACAGTTGCATGGAGGCAGACGCGTAGACACACTTATTGTAGCGATGACAGACTTTTTCCTGTCCCTGACATGCGTTGGGCCATCGCATCCACCAGCGCAACCACTCATTATTGGCACGTGGATTCCGATGGCTTTGGGACGTTCCTACAGGTGGTAACAGGTTGTAAGATCTGGTATGTTGCTACTCCTAAAAGCGGTTCTTTTGATGATTTTGCCGACGTATCGTTGTTCACGTCTGAATATGACATTTCTGCGGCGAATGATGACTGATGGAATATAGCCCGTTTGGTCTTAGTACCAGGAACTACCTTGTGAGTTTCATGTTATTCGGCATCAACGATGTTCCATGACTGTATTACAGGATTATGCGACCAGGTCTTCCACATGCAGTTGTCAGCCCAGAGCCTGCACTTTGTAAAGGCGGACACTTTTATTGTACTACCACTATTCAGAATTCAATCGTCGGAATTTTCCACGATTTCGTTGGAAAATGCACTGTCACCAATACCGAACATCAAGACGCATCCAACTTGCTTTTGACAAGCATTTTGACGTACTACGTCCTGGATCTCGTCAATCCTTCTGACTGTAAGTGTCTGATAGATATTGATTATAAAGCAATGCCAATAAGGAGGTTTCAGTTCCTATCGCGACTCATCTGCCAGATCCTTTAACATGGAGTGGGGCTTTGTCCATCTTTTATCTCTGCTTGTATTTCGAGTTGTACAGTGGCCTGGTCCATTGGTATTACGTTCGCCTCAAGCTCCCTGAAGCCATGAAAGCAGCTATCAAGAATTGCTCTCGTGCTAGAAAACTATTGGAGTGGTTCTTAGGGAGGCATCTATTTACTCGCAATGGTGTGACCTACACGGGAGTCGGTGCATATGAAAAGCTATTCGCCCCATTCCTCGTCCACCATGTTCGTCTTCTCATGATATATAAGAATTTAGCCTATGACGTAAGGTTAAACGAGCACCGCGATGAAGTGAGGCCTCAAGACGTTGCGAGGGACATTGATTGGTGTTTGAGAGGAGGACCTGCTTGGGAAGCTTATAACCAGTTGAAGGCTATGCCTATTACACATTGTAAATTTTCCTGGGAAGGTGAAGGTTATAAAATCGAGGTCTCATCTAACACTGCATATGGCAAATGTTTCGCTCTCCTCCAATTGTCTTTGCTAATTGTGTTTTAGATCTCGGAGAACATGCAGACGGTTGTGTTTTTGGGGACTGGCGGTGTGCAAAAGCTATGGGCATCTCCTTGCTCGAAAGTCGTTCGAACACCTTCCTACAACACGCAAAGGACAAACCCGTCTCAAACGAGTCAAGCCTCGATATGGACAATTCGGACTTTCAAACGGAGGGAAGTCAATCTCATGATGGTGCAGTTAATCCAGGTTTGAAGAGATGCCGATCCGACAATTCTTCGTCCAGAGGCAAGTTCTGCATCAGAACACTTCTAACCATAGCTCACTAGTTTTACAGAAAAGAAGGCTCGATCATCATGAACCCAGGACTTATCTCACAAAATATGCTGACTGATTAAATAGAGTATTAGTAGACTAAACAATCCACAATACATTGAGTGTGGTAACATGTAACTTCTATGACACGTCAGTGATGGCTGAGATTTTTGACGTCGCCAATCACCTTATGTGGCAGTGCAAAAACGTCGACTTGTTGATTCATGCACAGCCACACTTTTGGCAGCCAAAACTTGGACCAATCGACCCTCCAAAACTTTTTCCTTAGACAAGATGTGTCACGCCATTTTCAGTGCACACGTCTCTCAACGAAAGGACGTATGACAACGCAAAATGCCATTTTCAAAAGGAAAAGGTGACAGAGAAGTGACACATTTCCTTTTGGCGTACGACTCTTCTTACATGTTGTTTTTCCAGATAACGTCGGTTATTCAGCCACTACATGCTAAAGACCAGCTCAGCTGACAATCAGATAGTAGATAGTGATGATAACGGCTGATTTAGTGGGCGTAGGTGCAGATAATGTCTTCTTAACGTCAAAAAAGGGAGGCATGCATGGCCGGGGCCTTACAACATTTCGGCAATAGCGTGCTCAAGGAGCGGATCGATATCGATCGGGGTTCGCCTTCGGACCGGAGTTCCGTTCATAACAGACTACACAACAAATACAACGTGCTCGCCTGTCTTTCGCTTATACATATTATGGCCCTGGACTTTCCATTAGTCCCATACCCATACCCATACCCATACGACGAGTTTTGGGAGGACGCCATGCTCTCCGTCCAGAATCATTTGGCCGCGAATCAAAAATTGTACGTTGATGAAGAGGCTACTCTGCCACCAGTGCTCCCTCCGCCGCCAAATAACCAGTAAATGATTGGACATATAACGCCCACCGAGTATTAATTAACATTACTTGCTATAGTGGCCTCCAATTTCTTGGCAGCTCCGACATATTCACCTCCAAGTTTCATAGCTATCGTCCGGACGACGACCAAACGCGGATGGTACTTCCAGATCTTCATATGCGACTCAAACCAGACATGAAACAGATTGAGGCTCCTATCTCCTTCTTGTCAAGCGTCTTCGTTTTGGATCAATCCTTCAACGTCCAAGATTTTATCAAGAACAACAGTCATATCTTTCATGAGGGCCGTATTCACGCCATAGGTTGTCTGGAGAGCGAAAGGCACATTGCCGACTATTTCAATACCATCGCTATTGCTGCGTATGAATGTCCAGGATTTTCTTCTCACCTCTCTCCTCCTGACCGCTATTGGACTGGAGGAAAGAGTAACAAAATCACCATTGCAGGCCCATGGCGTGCAAAACCCGACATTGTCCTTGTCAAATCTCATCCGATATCCGGTGCCTATGATGATAGTAGTATCTTCTGGCCAGATGTTCTCGCATTGGCGGAGACGTCCGTCTCGACAGGTCCGACCAAAACCATGACAGAAGGGATAGACTGTAAGTCATATCTCATGCTCTACTCCCAAGGTATGTATATGAGTCTTTATAATTCAATCACCCAATGTTTTGATGCATTACATCCAAGGGGATCGCGTGTACTCTACCTCCCTGAGTTTATATAGGGATCAGTGGTATCTGCATATTATTGATAGGCAGGGGAAGATAAACATCAGACCGCTCACATATGAAGGAAACACTGAAGAACTGGTTAGGGTTCTTCTTTGTCTTACGTTCGGTCCGTTGACTATACTGGGATTGGATTCTACAATGACGCGAGAGGTTCCAAGTGGCAGGGTAAGTGTCTTAGATTGTTTTGAATGTCTGCGTCCGCTATATGTTGTATAGAGATTTCTGAAAGAAGGCGGCGGGCCTAATTTTTGGGTGCGGTATTCAAAAAAAAAATTTGTACCATGGTGGAAGAATGGCGTTGAAAAGAGTACGATCACACCGCCTGATGATATCTATTTTATGGACTTGACCGAAAAAATCAAGCAACAATATATTATAGCCGGCGACAAGCAGGATCTTAAACAGAATATTTCTTCGAACCTCTCCACCATTTCGTGTGATCATACATTCATTGTGAAATTGGAAATATTCAAGTCCCAGGCCCTCTTCGGGCGCGCTACGCGAGTCTGGGCTGTTGAAACCCCAGACCAAAAGCAGGCGATTATGAAGGATTCGTGGATCCTCTCTGGCCGAAGGCATAATGAAAGTCACTACCTCCAAGAACTTCACAAAGATGGCTTTTGCCCATTCATTCCCAAACCCATATGTTATGCAGTAGTCACGAAGACTTCCATTATTCGTACGGCGCTTTTCAGCTACGATTCACCAGAGACCAGAGAACGCCGGCGATTGGTCATGTCACCTGTTTGTGTGAAGCTCTCGAACGTCCAATCCCTGATTGAACTGATGTGTGTTTTTCTCGACATCTGTTTTGGTAGGCTGAATCATCTTTTGATTTCATTTACTGAAACTTGTCCACTCTAGCGATTAAATTCTTAAAAGATCATAACCGTGTTCATCGTGATATTTCCTTTGCGAACATAATGATTCAAAACGCACCGCTTACCGAACAAGAAATAAAAGAATTTTATTCTGAGGGAAATGCCGCAGGGATAATACGACTCGCACATCAATGTCGACCCGGAATCCTCATAGACTTCGACTATGCCGCATTTATTGAAAGTAATAGAAACAGTGCCTGCGGCTCTCATCAACAGGGTCCTTTACAGGCGTCCTATGCCTATCAGGATGCAAGTGACCTTCATCCTCAAGAAAGGGAAAGCAGCCTAGAGATGGACACTGATTCCTCTGCTCACGGTCATCTTCCTTGCAGCAACTATGAGTGCCGTTCTACTCGAACTATCCATACACAGTCGATAACTGAAGAAGCGCATTGCCATGATACTGGCGAGGAGGACACTGATCAAACTCCTGTCAATTCTGGCTCTCCCGTTCCCCAACTACATCCGCGTGGGATTGATGGTCACTCATCCTTCTTGGCTGGTGTCTCATCCGAAAGGAGTCTACTCCAGGATTTACATGACATTCCTCAGACGCGCTTTCATGAACAACAGTTGCCTATTACAGTTTCATCCCCAAATACCGGCAAAAACACAATTTGTACCGTAAGTCGTGTTGACATCATCCTTGTATAATTTAACATATATCTCTGATTTAGGGCACGGCGCCTTTCATGGCCATACCCCTGTTGTTGTGGGGATCAATGCACACAGTTGGGTTTGATCTTGAAAGTCTTGTCTATGTCCTTCTCTACCTTTGCACCCAGTATCAGGACATAAACCCAGTCGAAATTTACAAAGATGGCTTGTTTAAGAAGGCTAAACGATACGCTCCCATTGCTGCTTGGTTCTTTGGCGACGGCAGCTTTCAAGATCTAGGTTGTCTAAAAGCTGGCCAGCTACACTTCGGATTGGAACATCTTGTTCTTGATTATATCTCTCCCCGTTTTCAAGTTCTTCGAACCGTTATAAAAGACTTGTGGCATGCATTATACCCTGCTTTCCCACATGACTTGATTCAAGGAGACGAGAAAACCCGTTTCCTCCCGGCCGACGCCTGTGATTCATTTATCAAGATCTTCGAGAGGGCAATTGTATCCCTTGGTAAACAGCAAGGCGAAGTATCGCCGGCAGATGCCTTCACGTCTGTATCAGGGTCAACAAAGCGCCGTGCGGAACAGGAAGAAGAGGGAACTGCTAAGAGGATTCTCAAGAAAATGGCTGCAGGCGATGGTCCTGTTTAGCCATCTCAGCAATCGAGTTCGGCCACCAGAAGGTCTGAATCAAGCACGTTTGTCCAGGGCTGGAACTTCGAGGTTTTAGAAGCCAATTTTGTTTTTAATGTCATGTTTTCTCAACTACATCAATTGATATACGTATCGAAGATGTTTAATAACGCTCATAATTGTATATATGTTTTGCATGGAAGAAGTGAACGAGAACAAATATTAATATAATCTTTCCATGGACCAATGACACGTGACATCATCCGCTCGCCGATAGCGAGTTCTGGGTTCACCCAAGCTCACTGTTAATCATGCTGCTCCCTTTCACCTGCTTCAATCTGTAACTTTCTTCGACCATTCGGCATACTTGGGGCTTGCCCCAGCCTATTCAGTATCACATCCTTAGAGTTGCTGTCTGCAGAATTGTATCTCCTAAACATATAGAGCATGGTCCCATTGCAATCCAGAATGGACCGGAAGTGAGTCCTGCCGCTATATACAAACTTTTTTCATATCCTTGATGCAGCTCTTCAGAGTAGACAAAATTTCTGGCACTGTTACTTTCCATCAAGGAGATGTCTACTATTCCCCAAACTCCAGCCGCCATGTTCCTATCCCACCATTTGATGCAAAAATCGGCGTAGAAAGCGCTATTTTTCACATCCAAACCGCCAGCGAAGAAGATTTCACTCAGCCTCATTGGTGGACGGAAACCTTTGGATGGCTTGCATTTGTTCCACGTAACCCTTGTTATGTCGGCCCTCTATTGGAACGACTTTCAAAAGTGCCCAAACACCTACACCGTTGCATTGAAAAAGGGCGAGAGAGGTATCACCTACCTGCCGAAGTTCAAGACTCGTGGATAAAATTGGATTGGTGGTTGTCGCTGGCGACATCTGTCATAAGCAAAGAACTTAAGATCTCGGTCGGGCGCCCCTTCTCTCCTTGGGCCATTGGTTACATGGGAAAAGAGGACAGTCATGGACGTATGCTGACATTAATTTACAGATCCCGAGGATTGTTCAAAGTTTGGATGGGATTGTTGTCGCATCTTATCGCCGAAGCTAGGTCAGCCAACAAATCCGGCACAGATATGTACTGATACCGAGCGCTTTTGGCCCACGGATTTCAGCCTGAACTATTAGAAGCGCTCCAATTGTCAGTGATTTGTGATTTCTCCGCAACTACTGAACGCGCTGGCGTCTTCGTCGATATTACCAGTAAAAACACAAATCAACCAACTGTTGAATGGTTTTTGAAGTACAACGTCCCCGTATGGTATCGATGGGGGACGCAAGAAATGTCGATTCCTTCCCTTGCTTATCTTGCCCCTCTTTTGGACCAATTGCAGCGTGCAGTACTAGCTTTGAGCAACCCTGTACAGGAAGTCTGTACTATGGGAAAGCGGCCTGAATATGGAGTCTTTTTCGCTGCTCGCGACGCCCGCAACGCAAGGCGTCTCTTGTATGAAAGTGCTATTGAGCGACAGACCCGCTTAAACAGAGAGCGCCATCTGCCCACGGTCAGCGCTAAAGTTTTCAAATGGGTTCCCAGTGATGATGACGAAACTGTCTGGTGTCGCGTTCAAGTGTGCAGGGCTGATAGGGAAGAAACGCTTGGAGAGTATAGTCAAGCGCAGACGCGCTACGATTCATTCTCAAATGAAAGGGATTGCTGCGAAGAATTTGGTCCTGGCGATGAAGACAGCGATGGGGAATTTTACAGCTTTTCGGACGAGCTAACTGGCTCTATCACTTGCCTCGAGCCCCCATACGAGAACAATCTACTATCCAGGACTCTTACTCCCCCACCACAAGCGGAGCAATCTTTGGACTCTGAACACCTTGATGTACCTCGTATCCACCCCCTCCAGCACTCTGTTAGTTCACTGGAATCCATGCCGCCAGCATTGCCTGAACTCTCATCGTCAGCATCATCAGAGCCCATGTCGCTCATATATCCAAAGCCCACGTTGAATGAGTCTCGGAAAATCGCTGCCCTGCAGCAGGAAATTTTTGAGATCCTTGCCTTACACTACGGCTTCACAAAAACCTCTTCCCTGCCCTCCTCTTTACCATTGTTGACCAGCAAAGCAGAATGCAAGAAGCTCGCTCGTTTGCTAGGTCTGTTGTGGTCTCGGTGCCAGCCTTACATTGGGCAAGTTCTAGGTGCATCTCTGGCAAAGTCTTACCTTGAGGGAATAATAGAGGGATGCTGGCCCGAGGATGATAACTGCGATTTTAACGTTACAAATTGTTTTTCACTGGATATGTCTGACCGCGGTCAATACCTACGCATCGTTGAGAGTGTGGAAGAGAAGCCTCGAATTTTTTACATGTTCGACTTTGGTATCAAGTCTGAAAGGCCATGGAAGTTAACGCTCACTAATGCGACAGATGCGTTATTGGTATGTCGACTTCATTCTCGCTTTCGCGAATCGGACGTTGCAGAGTATCTCCTCCAACACGGCATTGCATTTCGAACCTTTCTTCCCTCAGAAATTGCTCCTAAAGCACCCCGCAAATCCTTCCCCCCTGGTGTACTCCCAATGCGACTGTCTGATTCGCAGTATGGGGTCAAGGATTATGCATCTTATATTCAGCATCGGGAAATTCTGTTAACTCAGCCTCGGGGTCGTGCTGCACTAATGCAAGGTGGGATCATCTGGAGGTTGAGTACTTCAGTTGTCAGCTTTTCATCTGTACTTCAGGGACCTACGGGTTGGTCAGCAATTCCCAACACAATGATTGTAGTTTGCGACCCAAAAACAAATGAGTTGTTCATAGACGACGCCCTTACTGAAGTAGAACTCAACCTCATTTCCGGGTCCTATCTTTGCTCGACTGGTAAGACCTTTCCTATTTTCTATCTGCTTCTCACCTTTGCCCAGGGACTCTCAACCAAACTGCTCTCCGTTCCTGGTTTCCTACAGTGATGGCCTTCAACGGTAGTGGTGAGGATTACGGTCGCTGGAATGAACAACGCGAAGACGCATTCTCGCGACGATTAGGTGAGATTAATGATATCAATCATGGAGCAAGTTTTTGAGGGCCCTTGCTGAGTAAGAAATGGCACAATCTCATGCGTGGTTCGAAGGATGTTTGACTTTTAAAAGCTGCTATGGAGTCATTCTCTCAGGCTTTCATCAAACAACATATGACAGAATAATTCGTCGAACATTTCCATGTAAATACATTAAGAGACATTGATAGCGCCTATGAGTATCTAACGCATTTGGAAAGTCAAGTCTTTGGGGATACGGAGTCGCCCCTGATGAGTTTGGCTGACAAAACTACACAGTCCTGAGCACGGTAAGGATCGGAGGGTGAATGACGCCTTACCTGCGTACTGCAAAATTGATTAGGGTGTTGTCCTCGCGCCTAACATTGACGAATTCGGAATGAGTACCCTTACAGATGACGAAGATATCTCCGCGCCAGTTTCTGTCCGACGAGGCGAGGACATGGTGATTCAGTGGGAGATTGACATGGTTTTTGAAGAATAGGTGATAGCGGACTGTCTGATGCCTCCTGATGATGGTTACAATGGTGTGGTGTATATGTGGCTGAAGCTTATGGTTCTGTAATATAAATTCAAGGTAGGATCGTCTTCCGTGGCAATTTGTCTGACATTGGACCCTTCTGGTGACGGGTCGGCTGTATGTTGCAGAATAATATCGCCCATCGACGTTACTAGACCAGTCCTGCGTTCAAGTCAGATTTGCAGAAGGATTTGCAGCTGCAAGGTAGCTCACTTTACTAGAAGGTGTAAAGGGTTCGAGCGAGGTGACCATGTCATGCTGACAACTAGGTAAAGAGTCAGTAACGCGTTTCAAGGTGATGAGGGAGTAGACTTGAAGTCAACAGTAAGGTCATCCATAGCCTCTAGCAGCTTAAAACAGGGATCTCCTTTGTCTTTGTCTTTTCAGATAGCTTATAACGCATGCTGGGATCTCCACGTGCCGTCCTTTTTTTTCTTTGAGCTATCTTTGAGCTCTCTTTGATCTCTTTGTCCGCTTTTAACATGACACGCGATTAAACAGGGATCTCCTTTGTCTTTGTCTTTTCAGATCACTGATAACGCATGCGTTCGACAAAGAACTGGAATTCGGGATCTCCACGTGCCCTTTGAGCTCTCTTTGAGCTCTCTTTGAGCTCT
>QLOM01001448.1:0-11082 GCA_003313785.1 Termitomyces sp. MG148 | reverse complement strand
TCTACGAAGACAGTATCAGTAGATGGAATTTGACACCTTCGAGACAAGGCCATACTCGGGTCGCTCATTAATGAAGCCAAGCTTGCAAAGCAAGCGCACGAGTCTGGCATTCTCAAGCTCACTCAGAAGTTCATTTTCCAGCCGATCATTACCACTGTCCGAACCTCATTATCAGCTTCGGAAGGACCATCTCAAAGAAAAAGAAAACGCACTCGAGAGCCTCTTCCATTTCTGAAACAATTCTTGCATTGATTTTGTCAAGGAACATATTGATGGTCTGCAATTTAGGGACCATGATAAGCACTGCCTCGCTCAAAAGAGATCCCACCAACCCGAATGGGTGCCATACGACTGGTAAACCACATAGCGACCTCCTTCAACTCTCCACTGTAGTTCCGGCCAATAAAGTCCAAGCTTTTCTGAATGTTTTGACCACTTGTCGCCGTGATGTTGTTACAGCACAACGAAAAGATAAGGCGCCCAAACATGTTGAGGTCCTCCTGTTGCAACATCACGATGTCTTGCAACGTGTCATGCGCCAACACGTCGATGATCCCACAACAGCTGATTCGGATTCTAGAGAGCAGATGAGTAACGACTACATATGTTGGAGATGAGTACTTGCCGATTCTGACCAGTTAGGAGGATCTTTGTCACATCAATGTTTCGCACTGCCTGCCCTACTTCATGGACTTTTTTGATAGCAGAGGCAATTTGGACTATGTAGGACCAGATAGTGCGTTCGGGGATGATCCTCGGGAGATGAGCCTGTAGAAGAGCAGATCGACCGTGCTGGTAGGTATGTGTTTGCATGCTTGGTGGCTTCGGCTTCAGATGCACGTCGAAAAGCGTCTCGGCATCCGCATGGTACGCATGGACGAAAACCAGAGCTGGATACGTGTCAGTCGAACCTCCATGACGTGAAATGCATTTCAGAGCCTACAATCATCGTTGAACGACCGAGTGGTGAATGCTTCCTTGACCGAGACGATGTTTGGATGGCGAATGTTAGACCATATCTCAATTGCGTTGAACGCAGACTGATGCATCATTCTATAGTCTGGCGAATGATGTTCAATAGACATAGGCGAATCGCTGGACGGGCTCACTCTCAATTCGCCGGAGCGCATAGGGCAGGCCGTCCGTCGAATTGATCGCGCGATAGACTGTCGAGTACCAGTTCCCCAATTTCCTCCGGTCACCAGTGGTAGGCTCAAGCGGAACGAGAGTATGATAACCTTGCAGTTCTTCGGGCAGATTTAAGCCTGAGTTTTGTATGAGCCATAGAACTCTGAAGCATAGTGAAACTAGGACGTGTACCAGCTGGGGCAATTTGGCGGATTGTCTCGCTGCGCTTTTGAAGGAGTTGCCGGAGTGCATGAGATGGTGGTACGAAATGGCTGTCGGATGTAGATGGCAAAAACTTGGCTGAAGGAATAGGAGTGTAGAGATGGTAGTCCAACTATACAGGATAAAGGTTCGTTTAAGAAACGAGTGAGATATGGAGGACATACTGGCTGTCGTAAGTAAACCGGAGGCGCGGGATAATAGCTACCATCAAGCATGTGAGGGTCGTAGTCCGTATAGGCAGGGTATTGATTGTCATCATATAACCCTACATCCAGCTGAGAAAAACACATCCTCTGAGCACGACCTGTGATTATGATAGGAACCAGCGACTTACGTCTGCCATTTGTTCTGTCAGGTCACCTTCTTCACCACCCGCATAGAGGTATGCATGATACTGTTCTTGAGCTTCATTGTCATAGTCTGAATACTCTGTCTCAGGCGCGGCAGCAGACCTACAAGGCTGGTTAGTAACGTTCTGTTGTACAATCAAACCGGTGCACTTGCGTGATTGAAGGTGTCGAAGACGAGGGCGGTGGGGGCGTCGCGACGCCAGCAACAGCTCTCGGAACGAAGACTGGCGCATTTACGGCTTGAGATGGGATGGCCGAAGTGCGAGTTTCCGTGGTAGGTTGAGACGGGGAACTAGAGAGAATTAGACAGCTAAAAGCGAGGAGATGTAGACGCTGAGCGTACGTAGGAGCAGAGGGCTCTGGCTGCGGGACAGTGATAAAAAGACATTGTTTTAAAGTACGTTCAATAGCGTACCGATGGATGTGCGAACGGACAAGTATCCTGATATTTGCAGTACCTACCCTTCCGGCATTCATTCTGTGCCACCATGATCAAGGATAGAGGTTCATACCCATGGATTACAACATTCCTGCACTGCTGTTTTGCACGAGTGTCTATGCCGCTCAAAGTCAAATTATACTAATGATGGTATGGAAGGTAAACTGACCCTTCTTAGTGGGAGCAGTCTGAGTCGTGGTCTTTTCGTCCTGGGTGCTCGGGTCGACGATTTTTATAGCGGCGGACTGCGATCGCACGAAAAAAGCCATGACATGCGCAGGAACAGTGAGTCTGCCCAGCAGAAGTCAAGGAAAGAACTTGGAATTACATACATTTCCTCCTTTGATATGTAAACAAAACATGTGCATACATCCCGATTTGGCACAGTTTTTTTCTTTCTCTTTGTGACGACGACTTCTTCGACTTTTAATCCCAAGTATTCCGTCGAGCACATGTGTCCTTGATTGCTTGTTGGCGCAGAGGACGTATGAGTGCTGTTTCGAAAGTAATGTCTCCGGACTAGCCTGGATGATCGACAAAACCAAGCTTGAAGGATGCGCGACAAGTACAGCTGCCAAGACTACATGCGATCGCTTTGTTTCCCTAATCTGACACCTTTCATCGCAGGCAGGCAGGCATTCACTTATCTAGCTCCAGATACGATTTTTTTTCTTTCTTCGGCACCTCCGAGTCCAAACTGACGGCGTACCGTCAAGCATGTTCACGAGTTCGAGTTTTATGCATCAGTCAATCAATGCAGCGCACCGTCTGAAAGGGTGGCGTGCGTGATGCACGCTGACGATCGCTCTTACTTGCACCAGCGAACGACAAGGTTCATACATACATACATTACACAGTTCTTTCAAATTTCGAAGCAGCATCTGACAACACAATCTCAATCTAGCGAAGCCCGCGAGAGATCTGAATCCCATCCTAAGAATGAACGGCTTTGTGCACATGGCGATCTCCGAGATTCGAGATGGGCCACTAAAGATTATGCGGGCAAGTTACCGCTCCATAGATGCGATGCGTTCAGGGTGCTCTCGACTTTGCCGTCCGATGTACGTGCGTGAGATTACCCATCGTCGTACGAGGGGATCATCACATGGTTCCGTGAAGATGGGTCGCGGAAAGATCTGTCGCGGCCATTAAACTTGCTTGGCTTCGAACGAAACAGATGTATACTTTTAACTCTTTTGCGATCATGGAATGTATGATTGATTCATGTCCTCATGATGGTCGTTGCTGTCTGCTGTAAGTATCCTGCACTCACGCCTCGTACGCCACCAACGCTCGTTGCCGGGCTATGTATCTCAATTGATATTGAACCCGTGCCTCTGCTATAAACATTTCTTGCGAGCTGAATGAATGCCATTTGCACGAGTTCTGATCTGATCAGGCCTCGCCTCACGTACATGGACGTGTCAGGAGCACATCTTGATTGTTGTCTGGTGGCTGGTGAACATTTGATGTGAACCAGCTATAAAGAGATGTCGATGGACCCAGACGGGACAGACAGGCTGATGGACAGCGTCAAAGAAGCCGTTCGCTATCTGAATCGCGCATCGATTAACTGATGAGGTTGGGCTGGCTCAATACATACGACAGCCACCATTCCTGCTGTTCACGGTGCCGATGCGATACATTTCTATGAATTGGCTCCGCGGCGGCGTACTCGGCAAGGGCAAGATCCCAAGTGGTGTGCCGCAGCCGTGAAGCCGCGATTGACCTCGTGGCGGCTTACACATGCGAACCGCATCTATATACGACTCTGCGTTTCTCGCGCGATTGAAATTGCCCCCGGCGGAGATCAGACTGTGGGACTGCCCGGGCCGTGATAGATAATCAAGAACCAAGCCCAGCGTGGGGCCAGAGAGGTGGGGGGGCTGGGAGCGGCTCGCAAGGGATGATGATGATGTACAAGTAGATTCACGTTGTTTGTGTCGCATAGCATAACGAGATTTGTGGGTGAAAACAAAAAAAAGTTGTGAATGTAAACCGGGGAGCTTCTTTATTTGGGAAGAGTATAATAGGGCGCGGGTTGTGATCAAGCCCAGACTCCATCTCCCTCGAAGTGCTCGAGCGGACACGGACACGGACACAAGCGGCATGGCCCACACCCCGACGACGACGACGACGACGACGGCGACGGCAGCGACGACGGCAACTGCAACTGCAGCGGCAGCAGCAGCGACAACGAGCCCGCACCCCACGTCGCCGCCCCCTCAGCCGCTGCCGCTGCCGCTCCAGCGGCGCCCCGGGAGCCGCATGCGCTTCGTCGCCGAGCTCTCGCAGTGCCTCTTCGACTTTGTCATCCAGCTCCTGCCGACGCCCGAGGAGATGGCCGTCAAGGAGGACGTGCGCAAGCTCCTCGAGCGCCTCATACGCACCATCGAGCCCGACAGCCGCCTCTTGTCGTTTGGGAGCACCGCGAATGGGTTCAGCCTCCGCAATTCTGGCAAGTGTCCTCGAGAGAGGTCGGTGGGCAGCGCTGATGAGAGTGATTTAGACATGGACCTGTGTTGCCTCATTGACTCGAAAGAGCGCCTCGCCGCGACGGACCTCGTGACGATGCTCGGCGACCTCCTCGAGCGCGGTGCGTGTGCCCTCTGTGCGTGCGTGCGTCGATGACTGATTTAGTTTCCTCCGCGCAGAAACCAAGTTCCACGTCAAGCCGCTCCCACACGCCCGCATACCCATCGTGAAGCTCTCGCTGAACCCCTCGCCCGGCCTCCCCCTCGGCATCGCCTGCGACATCGGTTTCGAAAATAGACTCGCGCTCGAGAACACGCGTTTGCTGATGTGCTATGCGATGATTGACCCCACGCGCGTGCGCACCCTCGTCCTCTTCCGTACGTCACGCACTTGTGTGTGGTTTATGTTATGATGACCCGACTCTCGCAGTTAAAGTGTGGAGCAAACGGAGGTACGACGCTCGCATTGGGTTCTGTACGTACGCGCAGCTGACCCCCGGCAGAAAAATAAACTCGCCGTACAAGGGGACGCTCTCGTCTTATGGTTATGTGTTACTTGTAATTTATTTCCTCGTCCACGTCAAGAACCCGCCGGTGCTGCCCAACCTGCAGCAGATGCCGCCGCTGCGTCCGATCTCGACGGTGCGTATCCCACCCGGCGTCGCTGCAGTGCTCGAGCATCTCACAGCCGCCGCCGCCGCAGGAAGATACACACATCAATGGGTACAATACTTGGTTTTTTGACGATATTGAGCTTTTGAGACAGCGCTGGCATTCGGATAATACTGATACTGTGGCTGGATTGTAGGTGTTGCTGGCTTTGGTGTGTGCAGGCTGAACGAGATCCCCAAGGTTGATTGATTTTTTCCGATACTATTCTCGTGATTTTTTGTACAACACTGGTGTTGCATCGATTCGGGCGGGTCTCTTGAAGAAAGAGTCCAAGGGATGGCAAAATGATGTACGTACCCTTGGTTTTGTTGGAAACTTGGCCTGAGCTGCGGGTAGTTGTCTGGCGGTCGGTATAATGATGCGAGGGAACGGAACAGGTTTTGCATAGAGGTGTGTGGCTGGGAGAGAGCGTGTGTGTCTGTTGACGTGACGTGTTTGCAGGACCCGTTTGAAACTGATTACAACGTTGCGCGTTGTGTGACCAAGGATGGACTGTACACTGTGCGTGATTCTGGGTGATTGGGGATGTGGACTGAGACGGTTGCAGATACGCGGCGAGTTTATGCGTGCGTCTCGGGTGCTGGCGGGGCGGCCAGAACGGGCGATTACAGCGCTGGCGGAGCTGTGTGAAGAACGCAAGGAGGAGGATCTGGTGACTGCGCCGATGTTTGTGGCGTCTCGGTCGTCGCTGCCCCCGCAGACGCCGTATACGGTTGGCAGCCAGTCGATGCGGGGGAAAGGGCCGGGGGAGCGGCTGTCGCCGCCGACGCGGTTTTTCGAGCCTGGGCCGCGGCATGCGGTGTCGATACGGGCGCCGGCGGGGCAGGAGGAGATGCCGGAGCATATGGCGCCGAAGCGGAGCAAGTGGACGAGTCCGCCGCCTGCAGAGGCGCCGTCGGCGGACCATACGTTGTTTGAGAGGGAGCTGGGCAAGGGGCTGGAGCTGGCGACGGCGTCGACGGACGGGCGGGAGAGGGAGAGCGGGTATTCGTCGTCGAGTGAGGTTTTGACGGACGAGTCGGAGTCGGACGATGTGCGGTCTGTGCGGTCGTGCACGGAGGGGTCGAGCGTGAACGGGGGCGGGGCGCAGCGGCGGCCGTCGTGGCAGGGGCCTCGGCGGTCGCCGCTGGTTCCTCGGGGCGGAGTGACTGTGTATGTGGCGCGGCCAAATACGGCGACGCCGAGGCCGGGGTCGCGGTGAGTTGTAAAATATGTACATTCTGTTGTGGTACTAGTACAGAGTATATATCAACTACTCGTCCTGGTTGACAAATGGGTTTGAGATCTACTCCCTGGTTTTGAGATTTCTATATCAACTACTCTTCCTGATTGACAAATGGGTTTGCGATTTCCTCTGAGCCGTCGACGGGGCTGAGGAGGGTGATTGTTGGGCCGCGGAGGACGACGAGGCCGAGTGGGCGGGTGTCTGGGGTGGCTTTGAGCTCCTCGTGGACGTCGTCGAGGACGAGGTTGAGGAGCTGGTCGTAGCCTTTGAGGATGCCAGTGACTGCGGGGGGGTCAGCGGCGGCGACAGGGACAACGACTGCGACGCACCCTGACGGCCACCAGTGAAATTGACGCGGATTGGCTGGTTTGTGTACTTTGCGAGGTCGAGGATTGCCTCGCGTGGCTGGGGGGCAGCGCGCCTTTGCTGGACTGGGCGAGCGGGCATTGTGGACGTGTTTGTCTGTTGTTTGTTTTTTTCTTCTACCACGATGAGCGCTGCTGATTTACTCGCAAATACGCTGTCTCCGGGTGCGTGGCACGCCAGCTGGCCCGACTCGCACTGACCTCCGCCCAGACGCTGCTACGCGCCAGGATGCAACCGCAAAGCTCGACTCGGCCGCCAGCGAAAACTACCCGCAGTACATGCTCATGCTCTCGGCCGTCCTCGCCGGCGACGACGGCCCCCTCCACGTCCGCAACGCCGCCGGCCTCGCCCTCAAGAACGCCCTCTCCGCCCGCGACGCCGCCCGCCAGCACGACTACGCCAGCAGGTGGCTCGCCCTCCCCGCAGACACCCGCGCCACAATCAAGCAGGACGCCCTCCGCACCCTCGCGTCCCCCGCACAAAAGGCCGCAAACTTTGCCTCCACCGTCGTCGCCGCCATCGCCGCCGTCGAGCTCCCCAACGGCCACTGGCCCGACCTCATCGAGCTCCTCCTCGGCTTTGTCAACTCCCAGTCCAACTCGAATCTCAAAATCTCCACTCTCCAGACAATCGGCTTCATCTGCGAGTCCATCGTGCGTCCTGTGCTCTCCACGTCCTCCCACGCCCTCCCCGTCCCAGCCCACTCACCCGATCCCAACAGAAACCAGAGATCCTTTCGCTCCGCTCCAACGAGATCCTCACCGCCGTCATCCACGGCGCACGCAAGGAGGAAACGTCCCCCCAGGTCCAGCTCGCCGCCATCCACGCCCTCTACAACTCTCTCGAGTTTGTCCGCGAAAACTTTGAGCGCGAGGTCCGCCCCTTGTCCCTGATCCTCCCCGATCCTCACTTTTTTCCAGGGCGAGCGCAACTACATCATGCAGGTCGTCTGCGAGGCCACCCAAAACCTCTCCGTCTCTGTCCAGGTCGCCGCGTTCGAGTGTCTCGTCCGCATCATGGGTCTCTACTACGACAAGATGGCCCTATACATGGAGCAGGCCCTCTTTGGCGTGCGTGTCCCCGTCTCCCCCCCCTTTGCCCCTAATCCCCCCCTAGCTCACCGTCGTCGGCATGAAACACGCCGACGAGCGCGTCGCCCTCCAGGCCGTCGAGTTTTGGTCCACCGTCTGCGAAGAAGAAGTCGACCTCGCCCTCGAGGCCCAAGAGGTGCGTCTCACCCACCCCTAGAACCCAGCGCACTCACCCTCCCCAGGCCCAGGACTACGGCGAGACCCCCGAAACCGAATCCAAGCACTTTGCCAAGATTGCCCTCCCGGAAATCATCCCCGTGCTCCTCCACCTCCTCACAAAGCAAGAAGAAGACGCCGAAGACGACGAGTGGAACGTCTCCATGGCCGCCGGCACGTGTCTCTCCCTCCTCGCCGGCGCAGTCCAGGACGCCATCGTCCCCGCCGTCATCCCGTTCATCGAGGCCCACATCAAGTCCGACGACTGGCACCAGCGCGAGGCCGCCGTCATGACCTTTGGCTCCATCCTCGAGGGCCCGGACCCCGCCGTCCTCACGCCCCTCGTCGACCAGGCGCTCCCGCTCCTCATCGACATGATGGCCGACCCCAACGCGCACGTCAAGGACACCACCGCGTGGACGCTCGGCAGGATCTGCGACCTCCTCATCGCGTGCATCAAGCCGGACGTGCACCTCCACCCGCTCGTGTCCGCCCTCGTCACGGGCCTCGCCGACTCGCCGCGCGTCGTCGCGAACTGCTGTTGGGCGCTGATGAACCTCGCCGACCAGTATGGGTTGTACTACGAGGACGAGGCGGAGCGCCCCGGGACCGGCCCGCTGTCCCCGTACTACGAGGGCGTCGTGCAGGCGCTGCTGCGTGTCACGGAGAGCGCGAGCAATGAGAGCAATTTTAGGACCTCGGCGTATGAGGCTATCACGTCGTACCTCTCACATGCGACGCCCGATACGATCGTTGTTGTGCAGAATACGCTGCTGACGATTTTGGACCGCATGGAGCGGCTCCTTGCTATGCAGGTGCGTGCGCGTGTTTGTGTGTCGATGTGGTGCTCATGTCCCCCGTAGAACCAGGTTATTGGCGTGGACGACCGGAATAATTGGAACGAGCTGCAGAGTAACTTTTGTAGCGTTGTTATTGTGGGTGTCGTCTCTTACATCCTGCGCCGACGCTGACGCGACCTCGTAGGCTGTGATACGGAAACTGGAAAAAGGCATCCAGCCGCTCTCGGACCGCGTCATGACGCTGATTTTGCAGCTTATACAAGCGGCGGGGAAGACGTCGACGGTGCTCGAGGATGCGTTTCTCGTCGTTGGGTCGCTTGCATCCGGTGAGTCGCGCACGCTGTGCCGCCCACGCCCACGCCCACGCTGACGCACGCTAGCGCTGGAATCCGGGTTCGCGCCATACATCCAGGCGTTCCTGCCCTTCCTCTACCCGGCGCTGAAGGCGCACGAGGACACGCAGCTGTGCACGGTCGCGGTGGGCACGATCGGGGACATCTCGCGCGCGCTCGGGGAGGGGAGCGCGCCGTACGCGGAGCCCTTCATGACCGTGCTCCTCGAGAACCTCCAGAGCGAGGTGCTGAATAGGAACGTGAAGATTTGCGTGTTGTCGTGTTTTGGCGATATTGCGCTCGCGGTGGGCGAGATGTTTGGCCCGTTTTTGGAGACGACGATGGGCGTGCTTAAGCAGGCTGGTGCGGTCGAGCCGAATCCGGTGCGTGGGTTCTCGTGTGGTTTTTGTGTTGGGTGTGTGGAAGCTGATTGTGCGCGGGTAGTTGGATTATGATATTGTGGATTATGTCGGGCAGCTGCGCGAGGGTATTTTGGAGGCGTATACGGGGATCGTGACGGGGCTCAAGAAGACTCCGAAAGGTGCGTGTGTCCCGTCGTCGCCTTTTCACCCGCTCGCTCACTTGTGTGCACGCGCGCGCGCAGTGGATACGCTGCTGCCGCACGCGGGGGACATGCTCGGGCTGATCCAGCGGTGCCTGGCGGACGACGAGCGGACGGACGGGCTGGTGCGGCTGTGTTTTGGGCTCCTTGGAGACCTGGCGGATTCGTTCCCCCGTGGCCAGATCAAGCAGATGTTGTTGAGCCCGTGGATCGCGGCGGAGTTGCGCGCGAAGAGTCGGATGTCGCCTGAGACGAGGAAGACGATGAGGTGGGCGCGCGAGGTGCGTTTTTTGTTTTGGGGCTGGTGCTGGTGTTCGAAACCCGTGTGATTGATTGTGCGTGTGTTTTAGATGGTGAGGACTGCTACGCAGTAGTTGATTAACGAGCGGACGGATGAACGAACGAACGAGCTGCGAATGCGGCCCCGGCCCCGGCCCCGCACCTGTCCCCGCCCTGGTTTTTTCTTTGTGTTTCTTGCGCGTCTCACACTCGACTCTCTCTCTTTTCTCTCCCTCTCTCTCTCCCTTGTCTTGCATGCAATTTTTACAATCTCACGCATACACTCAACGCACTCTGAAGGAGGCACTGGTTTTACACTTTTTTTTTTCTTTTTACACATCATCCAAGTCAAGTCATGATCCACGATTTTTTTATCTTACCATCTCACGCATACACACTCGATCGCACTCTGAAGGAGGCACTTTTTTTTTTTGTTTTTTTGTGTTTTGTGTTTTGTGTTTTGTTATGATCACCACGATCTTTGCATGTGCGATAATGCCCTTACATAGACCAAGGTTCGCGTAGTATTGGTATCTTACTCTCTCTTGCCGTTTTTGTTGTTGGTGTTGGTGTTGGTGTTGTTGGTGTTGGTGCACCCCCGGTTCTGGATCTCTTTTTGTTGCCCCCGCGCCTTTTTTTTTTCTTTTCCCCTTCTATACACACCCACTAGCTACCATATAGTTTTTGTGGTCCGTCTACCGACCAAAAATTACTCTCCCACTCGTGTATCGTATCGTATCGTATCGTATCCCCCTTGAAATTCTGATAACCATTGGCATCTTTTTTTTTCTTGCATGCATTCTTTTTCCTTTTTCTTTTCTTTCTTTCTTTCTTTCTGTCTTTTCTGGTTTCCTTTTTTCACTTTCCTTCTCTTGATCTTGGAACTCGAAAACAAAAACAAAAAGAGATTGTACACAATAATCAGTTTTAGACAAATTATTTCGCCCCCCCCTCCCCTGCTCTATATATGTAGATTCATTGCCATT
>QLOM01001442.1:0-21102 GCA_003313785.1 Termitomyces sp. MG148 | reverse complement strand
GGTCACAGAGAAGGAATTGGGCTTCCTTCATTTACTTGAGAAAAGAATGGAGCGTATAAAGATAAAAGTACTTACCTTGTCTGACTTATTGTTTCTGAGTTCTTTCGGACGTTTATGGTGTTCTTCAAGTGTTAAATCTCTTTCTCCGGGAGCCTATATTGTAACGTTGTAGCTCAGCTTTCAAAGCACAGGAGGTAAAAAATCGCGCACCACCGGTCCCTCCTCTTCAAGATGGTTTGGCTCCTGTTTAGATCCGTGAGGACGTGTTGAATCGTTCGGAAGCGCTATTCTCCAACAAAACTGCGATTCCGACAAAGACCTGTGAGACGACTCTTTGATACCGCTCATTCCAAGGATATTTCGTTTGTGTAGAGACGCGGGGTGATGCTTGCCTGCTCAAATACTGTTAGTATAAAAACCAACGATATTTTTGAACAACTTTGTAAGCCACGAGCCTGTTCCAAGGTTGGCTACATACGTACCATTCTGGATCCAGATACCAAAAAAAGTACATACTCTCACATCACAGCGAAGGTTATCCACCTGGAAGTTGTCACAAGGAAGCGTAGGGATTGATACACGTTGTGAGTTCGTGTACGTACCTGCGGATACGTCGATGGCACAAAGATAAGGAATGTGTTTGAACAAGATGAAGTCACAAAAGATATATCGAGATCTCGGGCAAGGCGGGGTCACAGCGTCCAGCTGAGCGTGACGAGGCGCCAGCAGCCTCATCCACAGACACCGGCAGACTCTGGCTCGTGCCTCGTATTCTCGCGCGGCCGCAGACAACGTATTTACCTCTGTAACCGCGTAAATATTCGCTATGGGGATTCTCAAGCACAATGATGGCCTGAAGATCAAGAGTCGCACAAATACCACTGCTTCTGTCACTGTTAGTTCCACGAATCCCAACTATGTCACTTTAGGTCCTATTGCGCACACTTTGACAGTAGATCAACTTGTTCAGCAGCTGGGTACTAACCAAGCCAATGGCCTCACCAAAAACGAAGCAACTAGAAGGTTAGAAACTTGTGGTGCTAATCTCCCAAACGGAGACGATGACGTTTTCGCCGTAGAGGTTCTCATCAAACAGCCTGGTGAGTACCATCCAATTTTTTTTGATTGATTTCATGACTGCTTGGTATAGCGAATGCCCTCACACTTGTCCTCCTTGCGGCATTATCATTGAGCTTTGGATCAAAGACTGGATTGAAGGTGGGGTAATTGCAGCTGTTATCGTTCTTAACACCACGTAAGTACTTTCTTTTGCACTTCATTTTCCAAGTAATTGAAATTAGCTATGCAGAGTCGGGTTTTTCCAAGATTATTGCGTGCAGAAAACGATGGATTTGTTGCGACAGCTGTCTTCGCCAACTGCGCTCGTCATCTGCAACGGAGAAAGCATGGCAATTCCGGCAAGAGACGTTGTCCCAGGCGATGTCGTGATGCTCAAAACTGGGGATGTTATCTGCTGACGTTTGTCTTTGTCAGTTATCTTTGGGGCTTAGCTGACTGTAGCTTGAATCTGCAGTTACGTCTCTCTTCTGTGTCCAACCTTGAAGTATCTGAACATCTGTTGACGGGAGAATCTGTACCAGGTAAAAAAAACCTTGCTTAATCCCCTTATCACAACTAATGTGCTGTATAGTTGCCAAGACCGAGGAGATGTTAGACAAGGAAGATCTCGATATGCCAATAGGAGATTGGTTAAACCTTTGTTATGCCTCGATGGTGGTCATGAAGGGACATGGTACTGGAATCGTCGTCAGCACTGGCATGAAAACGCAAGTGCATAATCACATCACTTCTTCTTCATTCTTGCTGACTCAGTATCGTGGAAGCTATCAGCAAAAAAGGTGTTGGCAAAAGTAACAACAATGAATCGCAGCCCTTTCATCAAAGAGCTCTCGCCAAGATTTCACGATGGCTGTAGGCTACCTTCTTCATTTCTCCTCTTCATAGATTTCATTCAGATTTCAGCGGACTCACCTCTGGCACTCTTAAGCTTGCGTATTTGCTTTTTGGTTGTGCTATCATCCTCATAATCATCGTGTTTGCTGTTGCACTCTTCAACGTTCACAAGAATGCTGTGATATATGGTATAGCTTGTGCCATTGCAATCATACCCGAATCGCTCATTGCTGTTCTGACTCTCACGATGGCCGTTGGTACGTGGAAGATGGCAAAGGAGAACGTTATAGTCAGGAAGTTGGATGCCTTGGAGAATTTGGGTGGTGTTACTGATGTAAGACGGGAACCTTGGCTCTTGGTGGGTGCTCTTCTGCCTCGATGTCTTTCTTGCTGAAGATCATCCTGTAGGGAAAATGTCTGTACCCAAGTTTTGGCTCGCTGCAGATATGGACAATGCCGTGGAATATGTTGTTGATACTACGCATGATGCTCTGGACCCGAATGGCAGAGCTATACGTAGGGAGAGTGATGGCTCTGTCATCTCTTTTGAGACCCGCTTCGAAGGGTTGTCCCAAGCTGTCAGAGTTGCCGCTCTTTGTAATGTTGCATTGTACGTACCTTTAGTCTGATCTCCTCACACTCACTCATCACAGATCAGAATCCACAAGAACTTGAAGGGCAAGTGGAAGTCAACTGGTGATCCCACCAAGGTCGCTCTGCAGGTTTTTGCCACAAAGCTTGGTCTTGGACGCCCTACGCTCACCGCGGATTTATCAGAGGAAGAAAGCGGGTATCAGGGCAGGCCGGCGCTCGGAGAAGTTATCCTTGATAAGGGCAAGGTACCACTCAAAAGACGCAAATCTCGTAAATCAAAGCGTTACGTGCTCAAGGCTGAATTTCCTTTCTCCAGCGAGCTAAAGAGGAAGTCGACGATCTACTGGGATAACAAAGGAGAGAAAATTTTTTGCTTTATCAAAGGTGCTGTACGTCTCTATAATATATTCGCTGGTTACTATCTATCAATTCCACACCAGGTGGAGCGTATTCTAGATCTTTCCGACACATATATTGTCTCACCAGAGAAGGATTCCTCAACAACGGTCCCATGACTGAAGCGATTAAAAATACCTTTCTTGTCAAAGCTGAAGAACTCGCTTCCCAAGTTCTCCACGTCATCGGCATGGGGAAATGCACTCTTCCGCTGAGCGACGTGGACAATATAACCAGGAAAGATGTAGAACAGGGTTTTACTCCCTTTGTTGGCTGGGATATTCGATTCTCCGCGACCAGAGACACCTGGTGCTGTCAGGGCTGCAACAGCCCATAGCATCACATCATGCTAAATTCCATATCACATCAATATTGTGTTGTTTTAAACTGTTCATGCGATATGTTTGACCTACATACTACAGGTACTTACTATAGAACTATGATTTTGTATTTGATGGGATTGTTACAAAAAAGTAATATCACATGATGTTGGAGGATGGGCCTATGTTACTGTTTTTACTTCCACTGACACCATTTGCACGACCGGCATATCCTGAACATAACTCTTTTCACAAGCCCGACAGTTGATGGTCATTTATGTGGAGGCCTAGCCTCAACTCACTGTCTGGCAGTTGCTTTTTTTAAGCTGCATGATATTAATAGACATGACACAAGGTTTCCCATAAAAGCAAGCAGTACTTGTTGGAATTGAACCAACAACCTCTTGGGTATGCACCCCTTTTTGATGCTCTAACCACTGAGCTAAAGCGCTGACTTACTTTTAGATCAAGTAGCCTAAGCAATTCACTCCCTGGGAATGCCGAGCTACTCAATCCAAGGTTCAATCATACTGGTGCACCAGAGGGGCAGTGTATCAATATCATTGCCGCAGTGTTTTTCAAGTGCCATTTAGTTGAACGCTCACAATGATTAGGGTTATACGGTCCATGGAGCATTACATGTACTCCACAGCTTTCTCCGCCTGCCCCAGGTCATTTTGACCGGTCGATCTCCGTGCTTTAAGTCAGGGTTCGTCATAGTTTCTTTCATCTGCTGAGATGTTTAAATTGTAGTCTAAAGGGATCATGCAGGCTTGACATGGGAAGGGTGACTTTCAGCTTAGGTCGGGGTCCATGAATATTGGGCTTCTGGAGTTTCAAGGATGCATTGTTGATTCCATCTACCCAAAGTAAGTATGTGATGAACAAAGATCTTCTTGAGGTTTATTGGCTCACTTGTTGTTGAAGTTTCCAAGCTTCCTTTTATTTATTAATGTCAGCAATCATTTGAGACAAAGATTTTTATTAGTGGCCATAGAGGTGTCAAATTACATACTGCATCGACTTCTTGATATTTTTGACTGCAAAGTCCGAATATTTCTATTTTTATCAGTTGATACTGATTGAATGACGCATACAGACTAGATCTTCTAGCACCACCATCACCATATAAGAAGCAACAAAGCTGTGAGTCACTTCATTCCCTTCCCACCACCTTCACTCACCTACTTACCAGGCAGCTTACATGTCTACAATGGCACCAGCCTTCTCCATTAGTTTTGCCAGTAAGTTCAGTTGTCGGTCCTGTTGTATGGAGTTCATTGAGCCTATGCCTCAGAGCAGTGTACGTTGTTACTGGCAGAAGTCATGGCATTGGTTACGCCTACACAAGAGCTATAGCAGCTGCTGGAGGCAATGTGGCTGTCATCTTCAGGTTAGCTGACATATTGAATGACTGCACTTGCTTCAAGGCGTTTAACTTTGTTTTTGTTTTCAGGAGTTCTAAGGATGCTCAGGAAGTGACAGAGAAAGTCGCCAAAGAGTTTGGTATCAATGCCAAGGTGAGTGTATGCACGTATATACCGTTATTCCATGATAATCAACTAGGTTTCATATAGGCATATCAATGTGATGTCACCGATACTGACACTGTCAACACAATTTTCCAGAGGATCAATGGAGAGGTGTGACCAATCACAGGACTCATTGCAGTTTGTTGTTATTGTCGTTGTTTTTTGCATGAAAGATGATTTTGACATCAGTATAGAATGCCGGCGTGTCTGTTCCCAAGCCTACCTTTGAGCTGACGCACGAAGATTTCAACAAAGTTTATGTTAATGTGTTCGGCATGTTCAACACCGCCCATGCTGCCACTAAGTCTGTCACTTGTGTCGCCTCTTGACTCTATTTACATTGCAAATTTCAAGGTTGTGGAAGGACAAGAACTTCACAAAGAGCTCAATTGTTATCACGTCTTCCATGAGTTTGCAAATTATCAACCAGGCTGGACTCAATCAGCCTCTCATGCAGGTAAAGACCCTTCCTCTCTGCCTTATAATCGCTTGTACACATATCAGGCCAGGTGTTCTATAATTCCTCCAAGGCCGCAGTATCCAACTTGACTAAGGGTCTCGCTGCTGAATGGGCACCTCTTGGCATCAGAGTGAACGTGGTGTCCCCTGGATATGGTTGGGTCTTTATTCGTCATAAGATTCTTGGTTGACAGTGTCATCAGTAAACACTGACCAGACATCCCACATGGATAAGAAGGTTTGCAATTACCAGGCCAGCATTGTTCCTCTTGGCCGCTTTGCCCAGGTGCGCTCACTTTTGATACATTGGTTGATGATACTTAGCAGTCCATTCAGCCTCCTGAGATTGTGGAACAGGCTCTTCTTCTGCTCTCTGATCATGCCTCGTACATGACGGGTGAGGGGTCCTTTGTTGATGGGTAAGCCTGGCATCATAACGCCATATTGCGCTAACAATTTCATTTCATAGTGGGCAACTTATCTGGTAATACATAGCTTTAAGAGACAAATGATGCCTGCAATCAAGTTTACATACAACTTTTGCCAGACTATAGACAAGAATCTGTATTTTTAGTTTGTATCTTTGCTCCTGCAATGACATGTACGTTCATGACTTTTCGTTCCATCCGGAGCGATTCTATTGGAGGTATATGAATCAATAATTTGAGTATAAATTGGCATGGGTCAAGATCCTAGTGACAAGCGGGGCAAAGTAGATGGAATTATGACAAGACTGGTGCTTTTGCCATGGGTACTGAGTACTAAGCGCCGAGCCTTTTGCAGCAAGTACTTAAGGGTTTTTAGGATACTGAGACGGCATATAAAGTGGTATGAGATACATTCCCCTCCTACAATATACACGGTACAGTGCGACTCCGTCTTACATGTGCTGTGTAGCTAACTCTTATAACGCACAATGAGGTAACGCACAATGAGGCACTTAAATAGCGAGATTGTAAGTATAGTGTCCAGAAATTCCAGCTGTAGTAGATTTTAGAACAATCATTCTAAGTAAAGGGTATCATGCAAAAGCGTTTTGGGTATCAATCAAATGAGACTGGACATAAAGGCATAGCACAGTGGAATTGAAGCCAGTACACATACAAGAGCGGGTATCAAGTTCACAGAAATCACGCCAAATGAGAGGCATTTGATCTTTGTCCTTCATACCAAGCGACATCTTTGTGAATCCTTGTAAAATGTACTTTTTGAGAGCACTGTCCATGGGAGCTCCCTGTATCGAATCATCACATCCAGGGCATGGCAATTCCAAGATCTATTAGATCAAGGCCTTTCTACCGATTTTTTGTCCGCAAAATCATGAATCTATTTGTTCTTGTTTGGTCTAGTCTTCCAATAGGTGGTGTGTTCATAAAATTCATCAATTGTCTCCGTGATGTCTTATGTAAGGTCTTAACACCTTTATGCATTAGATAATCACAAGCTACGTGACCCGTGCCTTTGGCACGGGCCTTGCATAGACACTTGTTGGGGGCTTCACCCCCAAACTCCCCCAAACTCAAGGCTTGGATCCAGCCTCAACCTCACTTTGTTCGGTTAAGGCATTGTAGGGCCAATTCAAGGCTTTGATCCAGCCTCAACCTCACTTCATTTGGTTAAGGCCTTGTATGGCTAATTCAAGGCTTAAATCCAGCCTCAACCTCACTTTGTTTGGTTAAGGCCTTGTAGGACCAATTCAAGGCTTAAATCCAGCCTCAACCTCGCTTTGTTTGGTTAAGGCCTTGTAGGGCCAACTCAAGGATTAGATCCTGATTTTAAGTGTATTAAATCTACAAAATCTACACTACTAATATACATTTTACTCATTTTATTTATAGCTGCAAACCATTCAAGATTTCTTGATATACAATATTGGCAGTTGTATAGGTTGTGTTGTCTGGCAACAAAATAACTTTGATTCTGTCCCTTGATGTGCATCTGGAAAGGGCAACATAAAGTTGGCCATGAGAGAATACAGGTGACCTAAGATCCAAACCAATGTGTTTGACTGATTGTCCTTGAGACTTGTTGATGGTCATAGCAAAACATAGTTGAACTGGAAACTGTCTTCTGCACAGTGGAATAGGCAAATCCTCCTCTGAGGCATCAAGATTGATCCTTGGAATGAAAACAGTAGAACTTGCAAACTTGGCATCTCCACTAATCAGTCGACACTTGAGGACTCTGGTTCTGATTTGGATGACAATCATTCTTGTCCCATTGCAAAGCCCCTTGGTTGGATCTAGATTTCTGAGCAGCATGACAGGAACACCAATCTTCAAAGCCAATTTGGCCAAAGGCAATCCACTGGCTCTCAAAGAGTTGAGATATTCCATAGGATACATTGAGGTCATTGGCATTCCCATCATCTGACAGAACAGAGTCTGCACTCTGCAAGATCTTTTCTTCTCCTGAAAATCTCTGCAGAACTTCTGAATTGATATCATCTATATCAGAGTTCTTGCCAGAGAAAATAGTCCGGTCCAGGTAATACTGATCATTTTGAGGATGATCAATATTGGGATAAGTAGAAGAAATCAATCCAGTGATAGAATTGTCATGACAGATCATAGTAGCAGGCAGCTGAAGTGTTTCCTCAGGTCCTAGCCTTTTTCCAGCACCAACATCCAGTAACCATGCTGCATGAGCAATGTTGTCAGGGGTCTGCTCCAATCTCATGTTCTGAACCAAGTAATGAACTTGAATGTGATCCCAAAGCCTTCCTCTTTTAAGTGAAGCAGCAATAATCTGCTGTCTGAGTCCCCTTGGAATAATTGGAAGAGTTTGATGGAAATCTCCTCCAAAAACCATAGTAGTTCCACCAAAAGGGATGTCTTTGTCCAAGACATCTCTGAAAGCACAATCCACAGAGTCAATGGCATTTTTGTGCTGCATTGGGACTTCATCCCAGATGACAACTTTAGTGTGATGTAAGAGCTGGGATAACTGGGTGCCTCTCTTGATATTGGCAATAGATATATCCAGAGCAGGAATGGGGATCTTGAACCTTGAATGAGCAGTTCTACCACCCTCTAATAACAAAGCAGCAATTCCAGATGATGCCACACATAATGCAATGTCTCCATTGGAATGAACAGCAGAAGCCAGAGTGTTGCAGACAAAGGTCTTTCCACATCCACCTGCACTGTGAATAAATATAATTTGCCCAAATTGTTGTTCACAGAGTCCATGATAGCATTGAAGGTCTTAAGCTGTTGAGCATTGAACTTTGCCTTGTTTTCATCTACCCTTCTTTTCAACTCTTCAACATCATAATCATTTTCTTCCTGCAAAAGTCTATTTCCTAAAAGTGTTTGATTAATTTAAATCAACTTTTTGTTTGAAAGCTGCTCACCTAGGACTACATTCCAATCTTGTTGAGGTTCTGGCATATTGGAAAAGTCATGAAGAGTTTTGCTAAAAGGAATCAAAGTTTCATTGATGAGATAAAGGCCATAGTCATAGATATCTTCATCTGCAAAGACCCTATCTCTGTATTGCCTCATATGTTCCAATCTGCGTCGAAGATCATCACAAATAAACTGCTTGAAGTCATTCCATAAAGCCTCAGGAGTGGTAGGAGCACAATAAAGCAGAATAGTGCAAAACAGCAGTCTGAGAGCTGATCCTGGTTGCATTGGAGCAGCTTCATTGAGACATCGCCTCCATTCTGCATCATCTTCTAAGAGACCAAGAGCTTTGCATGTTTCTTTGTAAGTAGGATAGATGTGTCCATTGACTGTTCTGAGATCAGCCCATGAAGTTGCATTGGTCACAACTGTCAAGAGCATTCTAAGGTAAAATCTTTCTCCTTGCCTAGGTGAAGCAAAGTACATCCTTCCAATGGCTGTTCCTCTCCTCCTCCTCTTCCAAGCCTTTTTAGATTTTTCATAAAGAAATTTCATTGGAAAGTTCTGATAAGTAGTATTGTTGTTGGGAAACTTGACATTAGCTTCAAACCAAGCAGTGAGTGAAGTCTTGTCCAAATTAGGCCTAGCAGCTACCTCCTCCAAAAGTTCATCATCCTGGAAATAGACCTCATGTTGGCCTTCTAAATGCACAGGCAAGCGATATACAGGAGGGAATTCAGCATGCATGTTGAATTCAAAGATGTGCCAACAGGCTTCAGGTGCAGAGACATATCTAGAATCCAAGTGTTCCTTGATCTCATCCCTTTCATCCCTGGAAATTTCCAATGTTGTTTGATCATGGCCTTTGTAAATGTACTTGTGAATATACTTGATGGCTTCTACTGAGGCACAGATCTCCACATTGATGTGGCACTGATATTTGGCAGAAAGATAGGGATTATATGGCACAACGTCACAATTGTCATAATGATGACCATGCTTTTCAAAAAAGTGGCCATTGTTAGGTCTAGCATATTTAGGATAACCATCATCACCATACAGAGTAGTTTCTTGGAATTCCTTTGGATATCTTTTGGAACATTTGCCATCTACCATGCATTTTGCATTAGGATGATCATTTCCACATGGGCCATGGACCATATTGGTAGTAACAACCTAATATAAATGAAGATAAATAATTGAATCAAGGTTTTAAGTAAAAACAATACCTGATATAACTGAGGCTGAGTTACTGGGTCTGGAATTTGAGCAGAAACAATACTATCTACATGGGTTGGATCTCTGATCTTGTTGTCATGATGGAGAAAAATTCAGATGTGCATGTGAGGCAGTCCTCTCTTTTGGAATTCAATAGTATGAACATGAGCCACACATTTGCTAAAAAGACCATCCTTTATTTTCTTTAAAAGAGCATTTTTCTTGAGTTCAAATACTCTGGCAACAATATCTGGGCGATCAGAGGCTGTTTGCACTCTTCCATTAACTCTAGGCTCTTTTAAAAGGGCTTTTTCAATTTCAGACCACTTTGGATTAGCAGTCATAGTCAGAAAGATATCAGGCTTCTGATAATGCCTGCATATAGCCATAGAATCTTGAAACAACTGCTGCATATGTTGTTCACTTCCAGTATGAGTAGCAGGAAGAATAATACGGCGACCATGGTCTTGAGGATGTATTTCCTCATCTCCAACAGCAGCATCAACTACTCCTTGATAGATTTCAGCTCTAATTTTTTCTTGATTCTTCCGAACCCAATTCAACTTGGTTTGTTCAGTTGAAGCCCATGCATCAACAATATATTGCTGAAAAAGTTTTCCACTCCAGAACAAAGCAGCATTTTTTTCTAGACTTTTTTGTTGAAGTCAATATGCATAGTAAGCAGTTTCAGTGACATTTTTTGTTCTTTGCTGTCCTTGTGGTCCCTGTCTAGATGGAATGTTCAAGCAAAATCCATGTTCTCTAGTAGGAAAGATGATAGTGTAATGCAATAGAGTATAACATGGATGCAAATGGCCAATTCGCTTTAGTTGGCCTCCATGCAAGTGCAAGACTATATCACGATGATTAGATTGCTCCTCTGAGCCATCTCCAGGAACAATAGCAGCAACTCCTTCCTGTTCATTGGGGTCATTATAGCGTTGATGATCTCCAAAATCAGCCCTTAATTTGACAAAGAGTTTTTGTGGTTGATCTTCTGGAACCTCTGTCATGATTTGTTTGGCTTGCTTGTATAAATCAATATAAGGATTGAGTCTCCTAAGCATATCTTGTAAAGAGGCCATTATTTCAAGATCTAATGTAGGGTTGTTTTGTTGACAAAAAGCCAGTTGCTCATTATGATCATAGAAATAGAGTTGAGCATATACAGGTTGATTTCCTTCAGTTGGAAGCAAAGCACCTGTAAAATGATGAAGCTCTCCATTGATTCTAAAGCTGTATGGCCCAGGAGCATTTGTGATAGCATGGTCAATTTTGACTCCCAGAGAAGTAAATGCAAAGGCTGCATTATATCTTCTAATATTTGCTTTAAAGACATCAGAAAGAGGATGATGACCATGAAGTAGATTCAAGAGTTCTGGTGGAGCATCTCTAAGTCTAGGCAAATCAATCTGGCCTTGCAAGCAGCACATGCCAAACTTTGGATTATTTTGAGTAGAATTTGAAAGTTTTTCAGCATCAAAATGTAAAGCTTGACAGTGAAAACATTGAACATTCATAGGACCAAGGTCATGTTTTAAAGGTTCATTTATATAAGGCTGTCTTCCTCGCAATAAAAGAGCATTTCTTTGTTGTCTTTGACGATTGGGCACAATTTGCTCTTGAACTGGCTGTTGTATAGTCTGTCTTTCAAGAGCAAGCTGTGCTGGATTATGACCTTGAGGTTCAGCTTGATATAATAAATCTTGCTCTTCTGGTATATGTCTTGCAGGATCATGATTGGCTAAAGTCTGCTCTTGAGGATAATCATCAATATTTTCTATAGGTTCTTCAAAATATTCAAGAGGATTCTGCATCAATTGATTAAAAGCTGCATGTATATTCTCAAGTTCATCATCATTAAGAGCATTGCCAATGTTAAAGTTATGAGCAAGATCATTGAAATCTTCTAGATCAGCTACACGCTGGTGTTGCCAAAACTGTAGGATTCTTTGAGCCATAGCCTCATTAAGAGGTCTGTGTTCAGGATCTAAGTCAATTATTTCTAATCTTTGTTGTTCTTGTTGAGCTCTCAATGCAGCCAAAGCAGCTTCATTAGCTTGCCTTTGTCTTTCTTCTTGTCTCTGTCTTTCTTGTTCTTGTAATTCAATCAATGCTCTTTCTCTTTGTGCTGCAGCATGCCTTTGTCTTTCTTGCTCTTGTAATTCAACAATTATTTGCTGTTGCTCAGCAGCATGCCTCTGTCTTTCTTGCTCATGTAAATTAACTAATGCTTGTTCTTGTTGCACAGCATATGTCTGTTGTGATGCTTGAACTGGCAAAGTTCTATTTCTTGAAGATGAAGTAGATGCAACATTTATAGCAGAAGCAAGAGTCACAGATGATGTAGAAGGATCAGCCTGATTAGACTGCCTATTTCTATTGCGTCTTAAAGGGGGTGGTGCAGGTGGTATAAATTGAGGAATTGGATTTTGTAAAGGAGCATTCCAACCCTCAGGCAAATGAGTCTCAGGTATTTGTATACTATTTCTTGGATTATTAGCAGAAGCAAGAGTCATAGAAGATGTAGAAGAATCAGCCTGATTAGACTGCCTATTTCTATTGTGCCTTAAAGGAGGTGGTGCAGGTGGTATAAATTGAGGAATAGGATTCTGTAAAGGAGCATCCCAGCCCACAGGCAAATGAGTTTCAGGTATTTGTATACCACTCCTTGGATTATTAGCAGTAGCTGCCTGCCTAATAGATATAGTAGTAGATCTCTCAGAAGTTCCAGAAGTAGTTGCCATAGATTGGTTTTGTATAGTGGTACCACTCCTTGAAGAAGTATTAAAGGAAAATGGATCATCAGCAGTAGCTGGCTGCCTAAGTATAGAAGTATCTCTCTCAGAAGTTCCAGAAGTTTCCATAGATTGGTTATGTATACCACTATTGAGTGCTTGAGGCATAAAGAGTAGTGGTAAAAGTGGAACAGAACTATCATAGTGAGAAGATCGGTTATTTCTATTTGCACGTCGATCATCAGGATCAGTCATTTGTAATTGTTGAAGTCGACTTTGAGAGCGAGACTGCTGTCTTTGACTCTCAGGAGTACTGGGCTGTTGATTGTGATCAGTAGGAGTTGATGAAGATTGCCTAAATCAAAGATATTAATATACAAATAGTAGAAAAAAAGATATATAATCTAATCACATGATGATATCTTTGCTATTGCAAATAAAAGAAACTCTTTCAAAAGACAGAAACACTAACAATATGTCTTTAATTGAAAATTCTCAAAAAGAAATAAAGAATTACATACCAAAAGCTCCAGATCCAGCCAAGAATATATCACTAAGACATCAAAGATCAGTTATTAGATACATCAAAAAAACACATACCTTCAATGCCAAAAAGCCAAGAGATTTTTACTAAAATTCTGATACTGCAAGTAAAAAAACCTTTCAAAATCCAAAGAGACAGAAACACTAACAATATATCTTGAATTGAAAATTCCAAAAAACAGTCAAGTGATTGACCCCAAGATTATAGAAATAGAGCTCCAGCCAAGAATATCACTAAAACATCAAAGATCAGTTATCAGATACACCAAAAAAACACATACCTTCAATGCCAAAAAAGCCAAGAAAAAAAATGAGCTCAAGAACTGATTTGAGGCAGAAAAGTCATGAAGATCTCATCAAACACATTCAAGAATACATACCTTCAGAATTAATCCTTAGAAAAACAGTGGATGAGTGGATCTAAGAAGCTGATCAGTTATCATGATCAGATCTATATTTAATGTGAGAGCCATACATGGCAGATTGAACAATGAAAACCTTGAAAAACCCATCAGATACCAAGATCCAACAGAAAAGTGGGTAAACTTACAGAATCAGAGCACACAGGAGAGTGGGTGGTTGAAGGCAGAGAAAGGCAAAAGAAAGAGCTTTGTTGCGATGTTTTTGGAAGTCACATGATCACTTGATGCTGGACATGCACACATCAAGATAGAAGTCAAACTCAGACCAAAATTTACACTGTAATTCCAAACTCAGATTGAAACAGAGAAATGCCATTAAAGAGCTGACTGTCAGGGGACTCCTCATTTCTCCCTTCTTCCACTCCTTATTCTTTCATTCTTCCTCTATTTATTTCCCTATTTTTGCTGTCACTCTTTTACTTTACTGCTTCTATTCCTTCAACACTATCTATTGGTACTATTCTCAGCCCTTGAGGTGCTCTAGTTCTTTAGTTATCATTCAAACAAGTGTAGCCACCGCTTCTAGAGGCTTAGTAAGCATCCAGAGGCTTAGTCATCTCGAGGCTAGCCTCCAAATTACTAAGCAAGTCACATGAGACATGTGCATGACCTCTGGCAATGGCAATTTCCGAGTTTTTGATTATTTTCGGAGATTTTCCTTTTTTAGATTATAAATTTTATTGTGGCTTTTGTCATACTATACAGTTACTTCCCATGCTTCTGGAGCCTTGGAAGCGTCACTCCTGGCATAGGGAATCCCTAGACTTGTTCTCTTTGGATTTCCCTCTGCCAGGTGAGTAGTTATTGTTGTATTACCTATATATATTTTAATATACTTTGGATTTCCCTCTGCCAGCTGTGTGACTGAGCCATAGCCTCCAGAGGTCGCCCTTACACTGATAAATGCTGACTAAAATTAAATTCACACAGGTTGTGCCACTATAGAGCTGACAATGCTGACTAAAATTTGTCAGCGCTGACCAATCTTACCTCAGCACATTGAGTTCCCAGTTAATTCAAGGCTGCCGTTTGGAAGGGAAAGGTAGTCTGAGATGAATGAGATATGTTGAACTTATAAGAGAGAATTGGATAGGGAAAACTTAGGAAGGAATGTTGAGCATTTTGCGGGAAGAAATGGTGATATTCCTTGAGTCCTAATCAGTTCTCAAGTGCCAGATCTCTCTCTTGAGCGAGGGAGGGGGACCGAAGCTCAAGCCAAGGCTGTGAAGTCCCAAAGAGCCAGAGGCTCGAAAGGGGCTAGGTGAGCATGGGCCATGTGTAGGAGAGAAGAGAGGTAGAGGATCCTGGCAGGGTCATTTTTGAGGTACAATTTGTATGAGTCGCTACGCCATCGACCTAGAAGTTGGATCTCGTAGTCGGAGTATCCTGCTGCGGCTGCTGTAGAGGCTGCGCCATGCCTGAAGCTGTGACCCGCGTAAGGTCCTGGGTTAATGCTGGCAAGGGAGAGCGCGTTGCGTACTGCCGAGACAAAGTGGGAATATGAAAGTGCTCTGCTGTCGGGTTGCTCAAATAAGGGAGCATTGCCGTCCCAAGGGAGCTCATTGTACATGGCTTTGAGGGCGGTGATTGGGCAGGTTGGACGGCCTGGGGCTGCTGCAACTGTGATGCAAACGCCTTTTTGGAAGGGATCTGTTTTAGAGGCGGGGAGTGTGAGCCTAGCGTGAGTGGCGGAGGCGAAGTTGGGCAAGAATTGAATTGAGTTTTGAGACAGGTTGAGGTTTGCGTTATATTTGCTGCCCTTGCTAACCGTGAACTCGCCGCTGCGGAGGAGGCCTGAATAGGCAAGACAGCAGGCGGCATAAATCGTGGAGTGGCTGGGGGTGGAGCCTGGCTTGAGCTAGCCAAGTAGGGCTGTGAGGATTGGGAGGGTGATGGGTTGGACTGGGCCTCAGTTGCGCTTGCCGTGGAAGCGCTTGATTCCATGGATGAGACGTTGGACAAGGGGTGATTCAAGCGCTGTGAAGGGCAAGTCAGCATTGACGTGAAGGGAGCGGACTGATGCCAAGTAGGCTTTGATTGTCTTGGGTTGAACTTGGGGGCCGAGGCTCACAACCCAGGACAGGATTGCTGGCTGCGACGCGGGAGTATGGAGCCATTGAGATTGTAGAGACTGTTGAGCTGGACGTGGAGGATAAATTGTCGTTGGCCTGTGGAGTAGGTGCGACGCATGCTGGTGGCAAGGCCATGCCATAGGTAGAAAGCGACGGTTTGGGGATGTTGTCGATTTTGCTCATACCACCAAGGCAGAGGCATTTCGAGGTGGGTTTCTGATTAAGCCATGGTGCAATGGTAAACATGCAAGAGTAAGCAAAGCGAGAAGCAGCATCAGCAACGGAATTCTCAGAAGAGGACAACCACTCAGAAGAAAATGAAAAATCAAGATGGCAGGCCAGGGCTATCATATGCTTGATGAGCTTCATCATGGCGGAAGAGCGTATGGTCTTGTTCCGTATTGCATTGTAGATGGCCTCGTTGTCGACATGGAAGGTGACATGGCAGCCTCTGAATGATTCACCCCAGCAGAGGATGGCAAAAATAACGGCAAGCATCTCTTTCACTTGTATGTGAGCACGGTGAAAGCATTGAGGGCATCGGGCAGAGAACCACTCTGCGCCAAGATGTCCTCCAAGCCCTTTTGCGCCACTTGCATCCATGAATACGTTGATGTGGTGCCAAGCAGGTGAAATGAAGCGGACTCCCTGCCAGGTAGGTGCGACACTGCTCCACCAAGCAATGTCGTTGCGTGCTGCCCGAGGAAGATGGCAAGTGGTGAATGGGGTCTGCAGAAAGGAAGTGGCGAAGTCATAGAGTCCACAAAGGAACGTGCGTGACATAGGAATGACCTGGGAGGCGAATTGCAGGAAGCCCGTGAGTTCCTCAAGTGCGCGCCGTGTGCAGCGGCGTTGTGAGTGCCAAGACAAAGTGAGTTCACGGAGGTATGCGAGCTTTTCGGGAGGGAGGTGGATTTCCATGGCCACAGAGTCAAGTTCCAGCCCCAAGAACTCGATCATGGTATCAGGACCCATGATTTTGGAGGGTTGAAATTTGAGTCCAAGTTGGGCTCCGAGTGTGAGGGCCCAGTCAAGAGAGGCATGGACTAGCGTGCTGGGTGTGCCTGGGGGGAATATACCAAGGAAGTCGTCTAAGTAGTGGCAAAATTTTGCAGGGATATTTCGCTGGAGGATCCAGTGCAGGGCTTCTGCAAACAGGTTGAATATATATGGTGCCGAGCGTGCACCGAACGCAAGAACTAAGTCATGGTAGAACTGCCCAAGCCACTCAAAGCCCAAGAGGGGCCAATCTGCCTGCCGGACGGGGATGTGGCGGAAAGCGGATTCCAAGTCGAGTTTAAGCATTGTGGAGCCCGGTCCCAATGCTACGAGGTCATCAATAGCGTGGTCAATCATGTTGTACATGATTGAAGCCTCGGAGTCCGCGATACTGTTGTTCATGGAGCTCCCCTCTGGCCATGAGAGGTGGTGGATTTGGCGGATTTTTGCTGACCGCTTGCGAGTGACGGCCCCAATGGGTGACGCCCGGAAGTTGAAGAATGGTGGGGATGCGAATGGCCCACGGGTGCGCCCGCTGGCAATCTGACTAGCAATGTCGGCGGAGAGTGTGTCGATGGTGGCTGGGTCTGCGGATGCTGATTTGAGGTTGGTGCACAGGTAGTGTGAGGATCTGTCCCCCGTGAAGCCAATATTGGCACCAATATGTATTATTTGAATTAAGGTATGTACAAGCGTGCGATCAGGGTAATCGAGTAGGTAGTAGGACTATGCGTGCTCGTCAAGAGTCGAGTGGACGCGAGGTATGCAGGATGAGTCAAGGAGGGGAGTGTTGGCGCAAGGGTCGGTGTTAGGACGAGGGGGAGGTAAAGGGAGGTGAGGATTGAGAGGTTCTAATGCAATGAAACCAAGGGACGGGGTTGATTTGCCCGGGAGGTGGCCAGGGCAAGATAGATGAGCTGGGGATTGGGGGCTCGCCTGGCCTGCGTCCTAATCCTTGTGTTGGTGCTTGCCATGGTCAGTTTTCCCACATGTGGCGCATGTGTGGGGACGTCCCCAGGGGCATGGGCTGGAGGGGCATTTTCCATCATTAAACTTCCTGCAGGCCTTGCTTGAGTTTGCCGCCGGACGATGTGAGGAGTTCTTCTGTTTGGTGGGGGCAACTTTGCAGTGGGCATAGACGTGTTCCAACAAGAGGTTGTTGTCACGCTTACCCCACTGCGAGTAGTCACCCGCAGTCATTTCCACATGCCTGCGGTTGAAGAAAACCAAGTGATAATCGAAAACTGCCGACCATTCATACTCGGCAATGAGTTTTACTAGGTGGGCCGTGTAGCGGAAGAAGGAGCTTGCAGCGGAGGGTTCTTTGATGTGAAAGGCAAGGATGTCAAAGTAGGTTTGTAGTGGAATGAGAACCGAGAAAGGGGTTTTGTATTCTTTGGCCGCGCAATGGCTCACTTCAAATTGGTTGGTTGAGCCATTGAAGGTATAAGCCGTCTCTTTGTCGCGATTGGTGGGGTCAAGTTTGTGCAGGTCAGCTGCCTTGAATTCATGCGATATGATAGCCACAATGACCGCCATGTCAACGTCGGAGAATTGGGTGCAGAGAGAAAGAGAGGCAGCGGAGGACGCACCGGTAATGCCTGGGCCAGGGATCAGTGGCACAAAGGTGGTGTTGGGGGGGGGGCGGCCCCTGGAGAGGGAGTCACTGCA
The DNA here is from genome assembly GCA_003313785.1 of Termitomyces sp. MG148. Taxonomy (NCBI): domain Eukaryota; kingdom Fungi; phylum Basidiomycota; class Agaricomycetes; order Agaricales; family Lyophyllaceae; genus Termitomyces; species Termitomyces sp. MG148. The sequence goes on along the minus strand of QLOM01001442.1, from coordinate 2,874 downwards.
GTAAGGGTAGTGGAAGAACCCATGGCGTTTGTGTTGAACCTGTTGAAGAGGTCCTGCATCATGGTTCTGAGTTCTGCATGAGAATCGTGAAGCGTGTTGAGTTCTTCCATGACAGACGTGTCGGCAGAAGGCATCGTGATGTCTGGGGGGTTTGGAGATGTTCTGACAAAGCGGCCGTCGGGGGCTCAAGGAGGCTGCAAGGACATGCACGAGCGGGCTCGGGCAACTAGATAAGATTGATAAAGAAATGCGTGACATAATGGGTATCGAGTTGGATATTAGCGCTGTGAGCGCAGTGTGAGACGATTGTAAGTACGTGTGCGAGAGAGTTACTTACCTGCGAGCGCAGTGTGAGACGACGAGGTACCCTCACTTGCCTGCAGGTATATAATGAAACTAGTGACAATGGTGGCGGCTTGGCCCTATGGATGGTGGCCAAAGGCCAGGGTTGCGCGTGACGGTGTGAGAGTGTGATATTGACTGCGCCCAAATTAACCCTGGGCAACCCACCACACATTTGCCCAATCCAGCTTTGTCGCATTATAATTGAGTTTCCCAGGCTTTGTCCTATTATATATAGATATTGTTTGTATTTGCTTTTGCTTTTATACTTATGAGCTACATGACCTGTGCCTTCAGCACGGGCCTTGCATAGCTTGTTAGGGGCTTCACCTCCAAACTCCCCCAAACTCAGCCTCCACCATAACCTCACTGTGTTTGGTTATGGCTCCACATATGTACAATTACTCAGTCTCCGCCACAACCTCACTTTGTTCAGTTATAGCTTCACATATGTACAACCACTCAAGACTTAGATCCAGCCTCAACCTCACTTTGTTTGGTTAAGGCCTTGTAGGATCAATTCAAGGCTTAAATCCAGCCTCAACCTCACTTTGTTTGGTTAAGGCCTTGTAGGGCCAATTCAAGGCTTAGATCCAGCCTCAACCTCACTTCATTTGATTAAGGCCTTGTAGAGTCAATTCAAGGCTTAGATCCAGCCTCAACCTCATTTCGTTTGGTTAAGGCCTTGTAAAGCCAACTCAAGACCTTGAAAACCTGCTCTAAAGTCACTATCTTCTGTTTTACTTGTCTTGACACTTGTGTTTGATGATGACTACAATATTTCTCTACACTACAAAAGATGATATACATGTAACAAATTATATCTACAACTGTAAACCATTCAAAATCTCTTGATATACAATATTGGAAATTGTATGAGTTGTATTGTCTGGCAACAAAATCACTTTGATTCTGTTTCCTGATGTGCATTTAAAAAGAGCTACATAAAGTTGTCCATGAGAGAACACAGGTGACCAGATCCAATCCAACATGTTTGACTGATTGCCCTTGAGACTTGTTGATAGTCATAACAAAGCAGAGTCAAACTGGAAACTGTCTCCTGCGCAGTGGAATTGGCAAATCCTCCTCAGAGGCATCCAGATTGATTCTTGGAATGAAAACAGTAGAACCTGCAAACTTGGCATCTCCACTAATAAGGTGACACTTGAGGACTCTGGTTCTGATTTGGATGACAATCATTCTTGTCCCATTGCAAAGCCCCTTGGTTGGATCTAGATTTCTGAGCAGCATGACAGGAACACCAATCTTCAAAGCCAATTTGGCCAAAGGCAATCCACTGGCTCTCAAAGAGTTGAGATATTCCATAGGATACATTGCAAGGCCATTAACATTCCCATCATCTGACAGAACAGATTCTGCACTCTGCAAGATCTTTTCTTCTCCTGGAAATCTCTGCAGAACTTCTGAATTGATATCATCTATATCAGAGTTCTTACCAGAGAGAATAGTCTGGTCCAGGTAATACTGATCATTTTGAGGATGATCAATATTGGGATAAGTGGAAGAAATCAATCCAGCAATAGAATTGTCTTGACAGATCATGGTGGCAGGAATTTGAAGTGTTTCTCCAGGTCCCAGGCCTCTTCAAGCACCAACTTCCAGTAACCACGCTGCATGAGCAATGTTGTCAGGGGTCTGCTCCAATCTCATGTTCTGAACCAAGTAATGAACATGAACATGATTCCAAAGCCTCTCTCTTTTAAGTGAAGCAGCAATAATCTGCTGTCTGAGTCCCCTTGGAATGATTGGAAGGGTTTGATGAAAATCTTCTCCAAATACCACAGTGATTCCACCAAAAGGAATGTCTTTGTTGAAGACATCTCTGAAAGCATGATCTACTGAGTCAATGGCATTTTTGTGCTGCATTGGGACTTCATCCCAGCTGACAACGTTTGTGTGATGTAAGAGCTGGGATAACTGGGTGCCTATATTGGCAATGGATGTGTCTAGAGCAGGAATGGAGATCTTGAACCTTGAATGAGCAGTTCTACCACCCTCCAACAGCAAAGCAGCAATCCTAGATGATGCCACACATAATGCAATGTCTCCATTGGAACAAACAGCAGAAGCCAGAGTGTTGCAGACAAAGGTCTTTCCACATCCACCTGCACTGTGAATGAATATTATTTTGCCCAAATTGTTGTTCACAGAGTCCATGACAGCATTGAACTTTGTCTTGTTTTCATCCACCCTTCTTTTCAACTCCTCAACATCATAATCTGTTTCATCCTACAAAATTCTGTTTCCTAAAAGTGTTTAATCAGTATAAGTCAATTCTCTATCTGAAAGCCACATACCTGGGACTACATTCCAATCTTGTTGTGGTTCTGGCATGTTAGAAAAGTCATGAAGAGTCTTGATCAAGGTTTCATTGATGAGATAGAGGCCATAGTCATAGATTTCTTCATCTGCAAAGACCCTTTCCCTGTACTGATCATCACAGACATGTTGCTTGAAGTCATTCCATAGAGCCTCAGGAGTGGTAGGAGCACAGTAGAGCAGGATAGTGCA
>QLOM01001439.1:0-16596 GCA_003313785.1 Termitomyces sp. MG148 | reverse complement strand
TGAGAGGACGCGCTGAGGCATGATGCGGGAGTTGATGCGGGACGAAGCATGATGCGTGGGTTGATGCACGGGGCGATGCATGATGCGTGGGTTGATGCGCGGGGCGATGCATGATGCGCAGCGTGATGCGTGGCATGAAGCGATCATGCATGATGCGTCGAATGGTGCGTGATGCGCCAGGTGTTGTGTGGGTTGCCGTGCTGTCGTGCCGGGAATCCCCGGGGGTCGTCGGTAGTGTCCGTGGGGTGCCCAGGGGAACGTCAGGGTCGACCGGGTTATGACGTGATGGCCGTATTGGGTGTTCGTGGGGTTCGTCCCGAGTCGAGGTCGTGCGAGGGGTGTTTGCCGGGGTGTGTAGTGTGGTTCCGGGCCCGGGGTTGGGTCGTGACATGGAGATTGGTGGGGATGGTGAGTAAACAGGACAGGACAAACTTTTTGAGGGCTGCTTGCATCATTTTCTCATCGGAAACATCTCCCCTGAACAACAGGTCCAAGAATTGTTCAAGTCGGTCAAGACAAATGTTGAGAAATGACTTATATGAGTCTTACTTTCTAGCCCCACCAAATGAGGAACGCAATTGGTATTTGTTAAACTTTATCTCCAAACCTTAAATATTTTCCACATAGATAATCTAGGTACACAAATTGCAGACCCTCAGTCATCAACATCTATACAAAGTGGCTGAGGGTGAGACAATCTACTTATTCCTACGTACATATTAACTCATTTGTAGACTTACACTGTAACTCTACAGGTAATAAACTCAGTCAACAACATCTATACAAAGTGACTGAGGACTTACTCTACAGCAAAGGATCACAGGAAAACACTGTAAAGTTGGCGGTGCATCTGTGTGTCAGTATTTGTAGAATAGGGTGTTTCACACTGCGATTTTTTTTGTGGTTCTATTGCTCACTAGATATGTCTACATACATTAGCTTCTAGTTCACAGAAATTGCACCTAAGGCAGGACACTTCATGCTTCTTGATGGGACTTTAGGGGGGTTGTTTGTATTGACAGTAAGTACCCTAAGACGCTGACCTCTTGAGAGGTCCTTGCTTCCTTTCCTAAAATAGAACTACCTAATTCCTCCATACAATTAGATTAACGTTATCTGTTATCAGCATGTACAGTGCAAAATATAGTTGATTCTATGAGACTGAGGATTAACATTATCTGTTATCTTAGCTGGTCTGAATTCCAACAGGTTATGAGCATTGCTCAATGTCTACTATAGACCATCAAACAATTAGAACCAGACCACTGCCTTGTCTCATACTTGATCTAATTTTATCTTACATTGTGTTGTGTACCTTGTCTCTTTGTCTCTTGTTCTCTCTACCTGTGTTCTGCATGCCTTCACCACAATATGGTGCCTGTCTCTGCCTCTTCACCTGCCCTGTCTACTGATGCAACTAACCCCTCCATACCCAAGCATGTCATTTGCTACTGATGGGAAAGGACAAAGTATAAATGTACTGACAGCAACTTTACCCAGTGGACTGACACCGTCATTCATTAAATCAGCACTCAATGATACCAAGGACTGTGACCTCATGATGGATAAAGGGGCAGCCTACTGCTTTACCAACCTGAGAATGTGTGCCAGGCATGAAGGTCCCATTAAGCAGATTGCACTGCTGCAGGAAGTGCTCTCCACATACTGCTCATGGCTGCACATATTGTTGACATTATCAAAAGAATTGGGCAGGTAGATGTAAACCTATTTGCATGCATAGTGCTCCTAAACAGTCTGAACGATGGACTTTGGGATGATCATGTATATACTACTATGACCAAGCCATCTTACATTTTGTACTTTTGTCTTACCTTTTCAATATAGCTTGTTTGAGCAAAATTACTTCACAGAACTCTCAAAGGTGAATACAAATAGCTCATATTTAATTTCTAGGCTGTTTGGTAGACTGTAGAATATATTATTGAATTTATATGTTTTAATGGCAATAGGTATTCACTGGGCCGGCAGTCTGATCCATTTGTCATACAGTCTGTTAGAAATTTCCCTGATGCATGTTCAGATCAGAGTCTTTTTTTAGGACTGATTGAGCCAATCAGTTAGGCCTGATTAGATTAATTGCAATAGATAAGGCATCTGATATGATTACATCTGACCATGGCAAATTGGACCTGATCACATTCTTGGATACATAAATCAAAATGACTAGACTTTGCTACATAGTCAAATCTGTTGAATTACAATGCAATAATGCATTGAAAAAACAGTTGGTTGGTCTGGTTGGTTGGTTGGTTGGTTGGTTGGTCAGTTGGTCGCTCGGTTGCCATATTTGGATTTCCCAATTGAGATCTTGGCTTCCTGAACATCTGGTTGGTACTCTTAGGGTACTTCCCGTCAGCACAAATAATCCCCCTAAAGTCCCATCAAGAAGCACATACTGTCCTGCCAGGGGTGAGAAATTGTTGGTCCGGCAGTTGAGCAGCACAAACAACAGCCAGAGTGTGGTCTTTGTGTGAGGTGGCAGCAGGTCATGGGATTCACACTTTTTTTTCCTGTGACCTCACCCACTATCACTTTAGGTGTTGCACTCAAACTTGTCACAGAAAAATTTTCCATAGTTTACATTTTTCTGAATTGATTATCCCAATAGAGTTAGCAGAAGTTCCAGAATGATAACAATTACAACAAGTTGAACAAGTAGAATTATTGTTATTGTATTTCATTGAGTTTGTTTGTATATAGACATATTACACTATATTACTAGAATTTTCTCCAATATGTTGGAGCAGGGTGGAATACATGGTTGGCACTGACATGTCCATATTTGGCAATGACTTCGGATTGTCTTATTATATTTTCCAACTCTCCTCCTCAAGCCAAGGTCATTCCAAGAAGGTTTACTTTGTTTTTGTAGTCAGATTGCAGCAGTGTTTTAGTGAAGATATCTGCGCAATTAGTTTTTGTTAGACGGATGGTCTATTATAGTCAGTTGGATGAATCAGTCACGTGTAACAGGACCTATATGCACATTGACATGGCATCACATCCTCAGTTGTTATCTCTTACTATGACAGTCACTGAGGATGTGAGTACCACTTTAGTTTATATTCATTCACACCGATTAATTACTCTATGCATAGTTGACTTACTATTGCGTAGGTAAGATCAATACAGCTGCTATCTCTTACTACAACAGTCACTGAGGATTTGACTTACTATTGCATAGGCTCTCAGCATTGGTTCAACAGTAACAGTTTTTAATGTGCAGTGGAAGATCAATACTTTGTTTGAAGTTAAACATTTGCATACATGTTGGGGGAAATGTCCATAACTCCAAATGACATTTGGGGCATAAGTCTCAGTATGTTTCTCTTTATTTCATAAACTTGGTTATTGGTGGCTCCACCAGCACCACAATTGTATTACAATTATTTCAGAACCTCTTCCCTGTGATTTTAAACTAACCACAAATTACTCCAATTGTCTCATAGGTATTTTCTATTTATTGTACCTTGACAGCTGAAGTTTGAATCATTTCTGACTTTGAACTTCAGGTGTGTAAACTTGCTTAGTTATGTGTAGAATGTTTGAATTGTCTCTGACTTTGAACTTTAGACATATATATTGTTCTATTTGTTATTCATTGCACCCATCATGCTGCAACAGATTATGGGCCCCAGTGTTGCCGCTGGTAATGATAACACTTTGGAAACCTTACAGTTTTCAAAGTTTGATGGAACTAATTATAATGTGTGGGTCAACAACATGAAAGCAGCCCTACAAGCAAAATCTCTGTGGGGAATTGTCTCCGGTTGTGAGACATGTCCACCAAAGCCCCCAGCCAAATTTCCAGAATTGACCAAGACATCTCATTCAACCAAAGGACAATCCTCCAATACAGTGTTGAAAGAGGGTCAGGACTTGATGAAAGTATTACAGTCCAAGGAGTACTCAACATGGGATCAAGCTCATGAAAAATATGAGCAATGGCTCAATAGAGACAATGCGGCTATGGATCTTATTTGCAATGCTATTGAATATATGCAACGCAAATCAATTGTCAATCTGAATAGTTTGAAGGAGATCTGGGATCACTTTCACAACAATTACGTTAACCAGCAAAGTGGTGTCAACATCCATTATTATTATCAGCAGATGTATGCAAAGAAATGGGATGGAAGTTCACCTTTATCCAAACACCTGGGATTCTATATGAACATCTGTCAATGAGTCATCAAAGCTGGAAACAAAGTTGATGATAATACCATCATCAATGCCATTCTTTTGTCATGACCTCATACTGCTACCTGGGAAATTGTAAGGGCAACCTCCGGAGGTTGTGACTAAGTCACACAAGTGGCAGAGGGAAATTTGAAGTTTATTAGAGATGGTGCAATATGATAGGAAATACAACTAGTCACCTGGCAGAGAAAAATCCAAAGAGAACAAGTCTAAGGATCCCTCTGCCATGGTGCAGGGCATCAGAGCAGGTGGCGGAGGCATGAAAATGACTGTATAGTACTTCCTGGAAGGCACGAGAGCATTCCAAAGATCTCTGGAAATCCCTGGAGAACTCTGGGGAGCTGAAAAAGGAAGTTCCAGAAATGGAAGTTGCATCACTCCCCCTCTAGGGTACGGTGTCTCGACATACCAGGTAAACAGTTCACAAATAGCGTGGTTGGTTGGGGAGATAGGGTAGAGGCCACAGATGACTTGGGGCACCGTGGGGTGGGCACGGTGGAAGTCCTGAACAAGGGCGGGCACGTGAACGTTTTTGGTAGGTTCCCAGGAATTGTCTTTGATACCATAGCCCTTCCACTTGACCTTGTACTGTAGTTTGTGCTGGAATAGACAGCTGTCCAGGATCTTCTCCACTTTGTACTCCATTCCATCATTGGTGAGGATGGGAGGCGGCAGAGGAGGAGCTTGTCAGCCAGGGATGGGATTGTCCAGGGCAGGCAAGAGCTTGACCACATTGAAGACCAGGTGCAGTCAACACATCCTGAGAAGCAGCCAGAGTTGGTATGCGAGGGGTCCGACCTGTTGCTTGACCACATACAGGCCCAGTTATCGGTGCGAGAGCTTCTGCAATGGTTGAGTGGTTGCAATGTTGGAGGTGTCTAGGTAGACATGGTCTCTGGGCTTGTACTGGGGAGCCGGAGTCCATCCTTGATTGTAGTACCAGGCCATGTTGTCCTTTGCCTTGGTCAGCGTGGTCTTTGCCTCTTCCTGTGCCTTCTGCATGCAATCGACAAAGTTGTTGACCGACTCATTCTCCAATTGGCATGCGCGTGGTTTGAAGCCCATCTGGGGGTGTTGGCTGGTGTCAAGGAAGAACGGAGAGACCTGCATGGACACGTGGATGTGGTTGTTGTACTGGAATTCTGCCTCAGGGAGGGAGCTTGTTCCAGTCATCCTGATGCTCATTGCAGAACAGCCGGAGGTACTATTCTAGCTCTTGGTTGACGTGCTTGTTCTGTCCATTGGACTGTAGGTGATAGGCAGTGGATGTGTGGAGCTTGACGTGCAGGAGACGGTAGAGCTCCTGAGTGAAGTCTGCTATGAACTGTGGGCCCCGGTTGGAGACATAGGCATCAGGAAGGCCATGGAGCTTCCAGACATTCTTTTGGTACAGGTTGGCAGCATCCATTGCAGAGCAGGTTGTGTGCGTTGGAATGAAGTGCGCCCGCTTACCGTCAAGATCTACAATGACCATGATGACATTGTATCTGTGTGCGTCCAGGAGTTCCACAATGAAGTCGACAGAGGCTATGTTCCATTGTATGGCTGGTGTGGGAAGGGAGTGCAGTTGGCTGGTTGGCAGGCGTCAATGGGGCTTTGTCCGGAGGCAGAGATTGCAGGTGCTAGTGTACGTGCCAATGTAGCATGACATCTGCAGCCACCAATAGTTCTGGGAGACCAGCTCTAGCATTTTCCAGCAGCCAAAGTGTCCAGCAATGTGGGAGTTGTGGTGCTGTTCAGCAATGTGCCTCTGGAGCTCTGGGTTGTTTGGCATGTAGATGTGCCCCCAGAAGGTAAGGAGTCCATCCTAGAGCCCCCACTTGTTGGTGCGTACAGATTTTGTGCCAGAGGGGTGTCCTGAGCGTAGCGCTAGCATGGCCTTCGCAACCGAGTCCTCCTGTATTCCCTCCTAGTTACCTCAGCAGATGTCTCAGAGAATGTTGACTTTGTCTCCCTGGACTGCCACTTCTTTGAGCACACAAATGGCAAACAGCTCTGGGTGCAGGAGGGTGATGTTGTCATTATCCCCTGCACCGGAACTGTGGTCAGCGCCCTGGGAGAGGACATTGGGCTTCCTCATGCTTTGACTGGGCTTGTGGTGCAATGTAAAGTTGAAGTTGGCAAGGTACAGGGACCACTGGGCCTGTCAATGGTTGAGCTTTTTGGTCATCCAGAAGTACTCCAGGTTTTTGTGGTCTGTCCAGACTTTGAACTTGTGCCGAGCCCCCTCCAGGAAATGGCGCCACTCCTCCAGTGACCGGATGATCACGAACATCTCCTTGTTGTGGATCTTGTAATTCTGTTCCACGGCATTGAGGCTCTTGGAGTAGAAGGCTACAGGGTGCTACTCACCATCCTTCAGGGACTCCTGGGAGAGGACCATGCCGGTGGCGAAGTCAGAACTGTCCGCTTCAACTTGGAAAGGCCGGTCGTCATTGGAAAAGAGCAGGATGGGCTTGCAGGTGATGTCAGACTTCAAGGCGTCGAAGGCCCGCTGTTCCGTGTCTCCCCAAGCCCATGCAACATCTTTCCTGGTGAGGTCAAAGAGGGGCCAAGCATTGTGGGAGAAGTCCTGGATGAACCGCTGATAGAAGTTGGTGAACCTCAGGAAGGCCTGTACTTTCTTCTTGTTCCAGGGTTCTGGCCAGTGTGTGACACTAGCCACCTTGACCAGGTCCATCTCTGCCATGCCATGGGAGATGATGAGTCCATAGTACTTGATGTGGGTCCACTCAAACTCACACTTCTCTGGCTTGAAATAGAGCTGGTGCTGGCGGAGATGGTCCAGGAAGATTCATGTGATCCAACAATGTTCCTCCAATGTCTTGGTGTAGATGAAGATGTCATTGAAATACACGTATACCATGCCGTTGGCTATGAGGTCCTGGAATATGTTGTTCATTATGGTTTGGAAGGTGATGGGGCTGTTGGTGAGTCTGAAAAACATCACCAAGGGTTCAAACAGCCCACAGTTGGTCCAGAACACTGCCTTTCACCCATCTTCCTCCTGGATGCGCACGTTGTTGTAGCCTCAGTGGACATCCAACTTAGTGAAGTAGTGCGCACCCCAGAGGTTGTTGATCAGCTCCAAGATGAGGAGAAGTGAGTAGTGGTTCTTGACAGTTATTGCATTGAGTACACAATAGTCCTGGACCAACTGGAAGGGAGCCATCCTTCTGGCCATCAGAGACTTCAAGGAACGGATTTGTTTGGACTCCAGATTCTCCCAAAGAAATGCGTTGAGCTGATCCTGCTCTTTGGGCGTGAGCGGATAAATCTTGCAGTTGGTCAGCTTTGAATCTGGCAGGATTTTGATAGTGTGGTTCCACTGCTTGCATTCCAAGAGAGAATCAAACGAGGCCTTGGAAAAGATGTCCTCAAAGTCACGTAGGTGGTCAGGGACCACATCCTGGAAGGCCCTTGGAGAGGTATTTGCCATGAAGGCCTGGGCCAATTGTTGAGAAGTGGTTTGGCTGGCCTAGATCTTCTCTGTGACCGGTGGGGGTCTTAGCATAGTGGCATAGATGCGGTCTCCTACTTCGATGGCTTTGTCCAGAAGCTCTGGGTCCAGGGTGGGTAGGAACTCCCCCTTGTGTCCTTTTTGCTAGCCAGGGTCTCCTCTGCTATGTTTGTTGTTGTCACAACCCACTAACCCCGCAGCCAGCTCCGGACCTTGAAACTACCCCCAGAGGTTGGAGAGTGACTCCCCTACCAGCTCCACAGCCCTGGACCAATCCCTGCCAGTGATCTCACTCCCATGACCATCACTAATGCCACTGTCAATCACCCCGGCCATCACCAAGCGTTCCCAAGAAGTCACAAAAGCCCTCTGGATATCACTGACCCTTCTTGGACAGTGCTGACTCCCTCTGGCAATCACACCATCATGCACATCACCTGGCCATTACACCACCTCCCTCATGCATCACTGCCTCTGAAAGCCCCTGACGCTGCCGCCACCTGATTGCGACCAACACCTGCTACTCTATCGATTGGAACTGACATCCACCAACTCGTATAGAGTCCCAGAGCTGCGCTCAGACCCAAAGATCAAGGGCTTGGCCTGGGACATATTCATGAGAGTACTTAGGTGGTAGGAGAGGGACTTAGTCGGTAGTCTTGACATTGCATAACCCACACTGTATTGTTTGCCCAGTATTTTGTTTCGTGCTCCTAAATCCATTTCTGCTTGTGTCCCGTGACTCTGCCTCATATTGTGCCTGTTTTTAACTCTGCTTCATCTTGTGTTTTGTACTTGTCTCGACTCTCTTGCCTCATACTCTCTCTCTCTCTCTCTTTCTCTCCATCTTGTAGCTCTTTCTTGGTTTAGTCCCAACTTGTGTTCCCCTTCCCCTTTACAGGTTCTGATTCTTCTTAAGTTGTGGTCTTGTTCCAAATTGCACTCCGGTTCATTTCTTTGTATCTCTCTAAACCCCGGTTCAACTTTATCTAATCTTGCCTCGCCTGCTTGGCTCAAATTGCAGAGCCTGTAACCCTCTCCGCCTCACTTCTTCTATTTGACATTGCCTCCAGACTTACCCAGAATCCCTTGTGCACTCACCTCATGCCTTGTGGTTTGCCCTGGAAATCCCTTAAATGCCCATGCCTGTCCCAGAGCATAGCGTTTTATCCCTGGAGCCTTTGTAGGTCCCGGAATTGTACACCATAGCTATCATGTCTTCCCATAAGGGCCTCACCCAATAGACTATGAGGGAATGCCAGAGGTGGGGGGTCCAGCAGGTCAAGGTCCACGAACGAGAGGTATCCCATCCAACATGCCCAGATAGCTGCACATTCCCACATTGCGGTGTACTGCTCCTTCTTCACTTTGTCTGCACAGGTGGCACAACGCCAGGGGCACTGACTCATGCTGATTTCTCCTGAGGCCCAGGAAATCTCCGAATTGTGCTCCTGGAGCTAAGGAAATTCTAGGATCATCTCCTGTTTGCCAATGCTTGTAACAGCAAAGGTGGTGTGCTCTACATGGGATTTGTAGTGCAGGACAAGGTCCACCACAGACTTGATAGATGCCACTTTGTTACGAGTGCTGTCAATGTTGTACACCAGGATGGGGGATAAGAGGGGTTGAGTTATGAGCTGGTGCTGCTCCATGTAGCTAGCATCTACAAAGAGCCCGGTTGCTCCGGAGTCCAGAAGAGTGACTATGGCCAGGCGTCCTTCTGCAAGGTTGTTGATGCACTCCATCAGGACCAGATAGAGCCCTTCTCAAAAGGTGAGGCACAGCTGCAGGTTGTTGGAGTAATTGGCCTGCTCTACCAGCATGTAGAACGAGTTGATGTACTTGTCCAGGGATTGCTTTCCTTGGCTATACTGATTCCTGTCTTGCAGGACCAATGTGGCGGTTTTGGCAGAGTTCCAGGGAAAAAACTCATCTCGGAACTCCTGTTCAAACTCAGCCCAGTCTGTGAAATTGAGTGAGTTGCACCTACATTTCTAGATGGAGCAGGTGGGTCCAGGCTTCCTCGCTGGAGGCCATAGCATCCAAGAGAGCTTCTGAAGTGGCTGGCTGAGACATAAATGACATTGGTGCTTAAGCCCAGTGGTGAAGCGACGGATAGGAGCTGGAAAAGGTTCCGTGGCTATAGGGGGCTTCCAGACTAGGATTAGGAAACTTGTTCTGCTGTAAGGACAACCTCCGGAGGTTGCGGCTAAGTCACACAACTAGCAGAATGAAATCCAAAGTTTATTAAAGACAGTGCAATATGACAGAAAATACAACTAGTCATCTGGCAGAAGGAAATCTGAAGAGAACAAGTTTAAGGATCCCTCTGCCATGGCATGACGCATCAGCGTGGGTGGCAGAGGCATGTAAATGACTGTACAGTACTTCTTAGAAGGTGCGGGAGCATCCTGGAGATCTCTGAAGATCCCTAGAGAACTCTGGGAAGCTGAAAAAGGAAGTTCCAGAAATGGAAGTCCCTTGACAATGGCCTTCCCTCTGGACTGCTTTTAGATAGTGCTGCATTGTGCCATATGATTGCCACAAAGAAATATTTTGTTGATTACAATGAGACCACAAATGAATACATCTCTGTTGGCAGCATAAATCAGGTTCCGGTTGCTGGAAGAGGCTCTATTGGATTTTGTACCAATGTACTGGGAGAAATGAACAACATACATCTGGATGATGTTCTACACATTCTGAAGTTAGGAGCAAACTTGATAAGCTTGGGCATTTTACAGCATGCGGGTGTCACCATCAAAGGTCTTTGATTTGGCATTTGCTTGGCATGGGAAGAGCGCAATTTTCTACATGCAAACTTGATTGGAACAAGAGGCACCCTATATCAAATTGAGTGCATGATCACAGGTTATCAAGGTGAACAAATTGCTTACATTGCAAGTGACTTGACCATAAGACTGTGGCACTGTTGATTTGGACATATCAGTCCTTGAGTCATAAAATCAATCATTGACCACGATCTTGTGACTGGTTTGCAGAGAAAACCAAGTGAATTTGATCAATTATGGCTCCTTTGCCTGCTCAAAATGAGCAATACCAAATATGAGAAGAACAAATTGCTTGTAATGGACCTCACAGGACCCATGAATACACCAACTTGGGATGGTTATTTATATGCACTGCTGGTGGTAGAAGTAACCTGTTGACTTCCCATCTGAAAACTTTTGAAGAAAAAGGAAGAAGCTAGAGAAGCTGTCAGGAAAATTGTCACTGTGCTTGAGTGTCAATCTGCTTGACTTGTGAAGACTATATGATAACAGAAATGAATTTGTCAATGCAACTATGAACAAGTTCTGTTCAACTAATGGGATCAAACATGAGACCACAAACTCATATACTTTGGAGCAAAATGGCATTGCAGAAAGAGCCATTGCAGTCATTATGGAGATGACTCGCAGCATGCTCCATGGAGCTCAAATGGATCTTTGTTATTGGGGAGAAGCATTCATGTATTCTATCTACATATGCACCCTTTCTCCAACCTCTGGAATATGTGGGAAGATTCCCTATACTGAATGGAATAGTACAGGCACCAAGCCTGACGTATCACACTTACAAATTTTTGGGTCAAGCGGTTGGGCACATGTTTCCAAAGAAGTGAGGCACGGAAAATTAGGGTCAAGGGTGGTAAAAGTTCAAATGTTGAGATGGTGGGCTGATGAAACCAAAGGATATTGTTTAGAAGACCTTGAAAATGGGGAATTAATTGCCTCTAGAGACATACAGTTCTGCAAAGACAATTCTCCCAGTGAATTAGCCCATGTCAAGCCAGGAATCACTCATTCTTTCCATGAAGAAATCAATAAGTTTGTTGATGCCGCACTTTATCTAGAAGATGATGTCACTTGGTTGGTTTTAATACCATCAACTCCTTCAAGTGCTGGAACATCTGTTGAGGAAGAAATGGATTATGACTCAGCCATAGAACAGACTCCTATTTGTGACTTACAATATCTGACACAATTCAACTCCCCTGATTGTCAGGAGACTTCCGTTTCTGGAACTTCCTTTTTCAGAACCCCGGAGTTCTCCAGGGATTTCCAGAGATCTCCAGGATACTCCTGTGCCTTCTGAAAAGTACTGCATAGTCATTCCTATGCCTCTGCCACCTGCGCTGATGCGCTGCACCATGGCAGAGGAATCCTTAGACTTGTTCTCTTTGGATTTTCCTCTGCCAGGTGATTAGTTATATTTCCTGTTGTACTGTTCTGTTCTAATAGACTTCAGATTTCCTTCTGCCAGTTGTGTGACTTAGCCACAACCTCCAGAGGTTGCCCTTACAGCAGAACAAGTCTCCTAATCCTAGTCTGGAAGCTTCTTATAGCCACTGAACTTCTTCCGGCTCCTATCTGTTGCTTCTCTACTGGGCTTAAGCACTGACACTATCTATGTCTCAGCCAGCCACTTCAGAAGCTCTCTTGGATGCTATGGCCTCCAGCAAGGAAGCCTGGACCTGCCTGCTCCATCTAGAAATGCAGGTGCAACTCACTTAAGCCTCTCTCATCCAGCACACTGCCAAACTCACCCACCTCTGCCAAATGACTAAAACCATTTCCAACTCTCTCCACATGCTTCTAAAATGCCTTGCTCTGGTGGCAGCCAACTCCCTGCTGCTACCCTGCCAGTGCAATGCCCTTGCACCATGCAATCCCCTCTTCTGGCACAGGAGTACCCCAATATCCCATGCCTGGCAATCCCCAACGCATACAATGGTGACCATGCATCCAGGGAACATTTCCTCCAATCCTGTGTCACTTACATCCAACTCTGTGGCAACAACAAGCGGTCCCTGGATGAGTACATTGACTTGTTCCATGTGCTGGTAAAGCAGGCCAAGTACTCCAATGGCCTGCAGTTGTGCTTCACCTTTTGAGAAGGGCTCCATTTGGTCCTGATGGAGTGCATTAATAACCTCATGGAAGGACGCCTGGTGGATGATCAGGTCCTATCATGGTACCAGGTAGCTAGGGAGCAGTGGCAGCTCATGGAGCTCAAGCAGGATCTCTGCAGGGCCGCAACCCTTGCTTACTCCTTGCACCCCCCTTGCTCCACTCCCCCGCTGACCAACTGCTCCACTCCCAATGGCGCTGTTGGCTGCTCCTCCAGCACCTCCAGTACTGTCCCCAAGCACTCCAATGGACGTGGATACTTCCCAGCAGCATGCGCCTCTCCCGTTCTTGTGCCGACGCTGCAGCACACAGGATCACTTTGCCTGCCACTGCTCCTGAGGCCTGGAGGTGTGCTATCTGTCCCCAGAGGAGCAGAAAGAACTGCTCCTGCAGCTCCTGGCAGCCCACAATGTGGTTGGGATTCCTTCTCTGGACACCCATATCCTGGAGAGCACGCATGAGGCCTCTCTTGGTGCTGGAGAGTTGCAGGAGTTGCAGGAGGATTTTTAGGGGCACAACAGGTGAAAAGTATGCCCCTGTCACCTAGTGCTAACCAGTTTGCATGTTTGTTGGTAGAAGAAATCAATACTACTTCCGTCAACAACTCAGTTCCTCTGACTGTAAGTACTACCCCTGATATACCCCATGGCTCTCCTAAGCCCTCCTCGACCCCTTCCTGGGCACGCACTCCTGCCTGGGAATGCTGCCTCCCCTGCTGCTACATCATAGCATCCACTCCGTCACCAAACTTGCTCTGGATGAACATGAAGATTGAAACCACCAACACGCAGCAAACCTGGAGTGTAGTCACTCTCCTGGACTCTGGAGCAACTGGACTCTTTGTGGACGCTAGCTACATGGAGTGGCACCAGCTCACAACTCGGCCCCTCCTATCCCCCATCCTGGTGTACAACATCGGCAGCACTCATAACAAAGCAGAATCCATCAAGTCTGTAGTGGACCTTGTTCTACACTACAAATCCCATGTAGAGCGGACTACCTTTGCAGTTATGAGCATTGGCAAACAGGAGATGATCCTGGGATTTCCCTGGCTCTGGGAGCACAATCCAGAGATTGATTGGGCCTCAGGAGAAATCAGCATGAGTCGGTGCCCCTGACGTTGTGCTACCGGCACAGAAAAAGTGAAAAAGGAGTGGCACATCACAATGCAGGAACGCGCAGCTATCTGGGCATGTTGGGTGGGGTACCTCCTGTTCATGGATTTCGACCTGCTAGACCCTCCACCTCTGGCATTCTCTCATAAAGAGACCCTCTACAAGGACAACAGACATAGCAGAGAGGACCAGAAGAAGGACGCAAAGGGGAGTTCCTACCTGCCCTGGACCTGGAGCTGCCGGACAAAGCCATCAAGGTAGGAGACCGCATCTATGCCACTATGCTAAGACCCCTGCCGGTTGTGAAGGAGATCCAGGCCAGCCAAACCACTTCCCAACGGCTGGCCCATGCCTTTGCAGCAAACGCCCTTCCAAGGGCCTTCTGGGATGCGATCACCAACCACCTTTATGACTTTGATAACATTTTCTCCAAGGCCTTGTTTGACTCCTTCCCAGAACACAAGCAGTGGGACCACGCTATCAAAATCCTGCCAGATTTGAGCCAGCCAACTGCAAAGTTTATCTGCTTGTGCTCAAGGAGCAGGATGAACTCAACGCATTCCTCTGGGAGAATCTGGAGTCTGGACAAATTTGCTTCTCAAAGTCCCCAATGGCCTCTCCAGTGTTTTTCATCAAGAAGAAGGATGGCTTCCTCCAGTTGGTCCAGGACTATTGTGTGCTCAACGCAATGACTGTCAAGAACTGCTACCCACTCCTCCTCATCTTGGAACTGATTAACAACCTCTGAGGTGCACGCTACTTCACTAAGTTGGACGTCTGCTGGGGCTACAACAATGTGCGCATTCAGGAGGCAGATGAGTGGAAAGCAGCATTTCGGACCAACCGCAGACTGTTTGAACCCCTGGTGATGCTCTTTGGACTCACCAACAGCCCCACCACCTTCCAGACCATGATGAACAACATATTCTGGGACTTCATAGCTGACAGCGTGGTATGCATGTATCTCAATGACATCCTCATCTATACCAAGACATTAAAGGAACATCGTTGGATCATGTGAGTTGTTCTGGACCGTCTCTACTAGCACCAGCTCTATCTGGACCGTCTCTACTAGCACCAGCTCTACCTCAAACCAGAGAAGTGTGAGTTTGAGCAGACCCACATTGAGTACCTTGGACTCATCATCTCCCATGGCACGGCAGAGATGGACCCAGTCAAGGTGGCTGGTGTCACACAGTGGCCGGAACCCTGGAACAAGAAGGAAGTACAGGCCTTCCTAAGATTCACCAACTTCTACTGGCGATTCATCCAGGACTTCCTCCACCACGTTCAGCCCCTCTTCGACCTCACCAGGAAAGACATTGCATGGGCTTGGAGAGACACAGAACAGCAGGCTTTTGATGCCTTGAAGTCCGCCATCACCTCCAAGCCCGTCCTGCTCTTTTCTGATGATGACCGGTCTTTCCAAGTTGAAGTGGACAGTTCTGACTTTGCCACTGGCATGGTCCTCTCCCAGGAGTCCCTGGAGGATGGTGAGTGGCACCCTGTAGCCTTCTACTCCAAGAGCCTCAATGCTGTGGAATAGAATTACAAGATCCACAACAAGGAGATGTTCGTGATCATCCTGTTGTTAGAGGAGTGGCACTACTTCCTGGAGGAGGCCCAGCACTAATTTGAAGTTTGGACAGACCACAAAAACCTGGAGTATTTTCAAATGGCCAAAAAGCTCAACTGTCAACAGGCTCAGTAGTCCCTGTACCTTGCCAACTTCAACTTTATGCTGCACTACATGCCCGGTCAAAGCATGGAGAAGCCCGACACCCTCTCCTGGCACACTCACCACAGTTCCGGTGCAGAGAATAATGACAACATCACCTTCCTATGCCCAGAGCTGTTTGTTATTCACATGCTCAAAGGGGTGGCAGTCCAGAGAGATGAGGTCAACATACTCTGGGACATCTGCCAAGGGAACTGGGAGGGAATACAGAAGGACTCAGTTGTGAAGGCCACACTAGCGCTGCGCTTGGGACATCCCTCCAGTGCAAAATCCGTATGCACCAACAAGTGGGGGCTGCAGGATGGACTCCTTACTTTCCAGGAGCACATCTACATGCAAAATGACCCAGAGCTCTGGAGGCACATTGCTGAACAGCACCATGACTCCCACATCGCCAGACACCTTGGCCACTGGAAAACGCTAGAGCTGGTCTCCCAGAACTATTAGTGGCCGCAGATGTTACGCTACATTGGCACGTACACTAGCACCTGCACCCTCTGCCTCTGGACAAAGCTCCATTGACGCCCGCTGACTGGCCAACTGCACTCCCTTCCCACACCAGCCATACAATGGAACATAGCCTCTGTCGACTTCATTGTGGAACTCCTGGACGCACACGGATACAATGTCGTCATGGTCATTGTGGATCTCAACGGTAAGCAGGCGCACTTCATTCCAACGCACACAACCTGCTCCGCAATGGATGCTGCCAACCTGTACCAGAAGAATGTCTGGAAGCTCCATGGCCTTTCTGATGCCTACGTCTCCAACCGGGGCCCGCAGTTCATGGCAGACTTCACTCAGGAGCTCTACCGTCTCCTGCACGTCAAGCTCCACACATCCACCACCTATCACTCACAGTCCAACAGACAGACCAAGCACATCAACCAGGAGCTAGAACAGTACCTCTGGCTGTTCTGCAATGAGCGTCAGGACAACTGGGATGAGCTCCTTCCTGAGGCAGAAGGCACAGGAAGAGGCAAAGGCCACGCTGACCAAGGCAAAGGACAACATGGCCCAGTACTACAATCAAGGATGGACTCCGGCTCCCCAGTACAAGCCCAGAGACCATGTCTACCTAGACGCTGATAGGGACAGCCCGGCACTGAGGGCGGAAAGAGCAAAAGTATCCCAAATGAGGCCGCCGCC
>QLOM01001436.1:0-26673 GCA_003313785.1 Termitomyces sp. MG148 | reverse complement strand
GCACTTCCGGACGGCCAAGAAGCTGAACCGTCGCCAGGCCTGGTGGTCTTTGTACCTTGCCAACTTTGACTTTACGCTGCACCACAAGCCAGGCCGGAGCATGGGGAAGCCCGACGCCCTCTCCCGGTGCGCGGACCACGGCTCCGGTGCAGGAGATAACGATAACATCACCCTCCTCCGCCCGGAGCTGTTTGCCATTCGTGCTTTGGAAGGGGTAGCTGTACAGGGAGACGAGGTCAACATTCTCTGGGACATACGTCGGGGAAACCGAGAAGGTCTACAGGAAGACTCGGTTGCCAAGGCCACGCTAGCACTACGTTTGGGGCGCCCCTCCGGTACAAAGTCGGTACGCACGGACAAGTGGGGCCTGCAGGACGGCCTCCTCACCTTCCGTGGGCGGATATATGTGCCCAACAACCTGGAGCTCCGCCGGCGCATTGTGGAGCAGCACCATGACTCCCGTGTCACGGGGCACCCTGGTAGATGGAAGACGCTGGAGCTGGTCTTGCGGAACTACTGGTGGCCCCAGATGTCCCGCTACATCGGCTCCTACACCAGCACCTGCGACCTCTGCCTCCGGACAAAACCACACCGGCGCCCCCCAACAGGCCATCTGCAATTCCTCCCCACACCTGCGGCGCACTGGAGTGTGGCCTCCATCGACTTCATCATGGAACTTCCGGACGCGCATGGATACGACGCAGTGATGGTTGTGGTCGACCTGTATGGAAAGCGAGCTCACTTCATTCCAACGCACACGACCTGCTCGGCAATGGGCGCAGCCAACCTGTACCAGAAGAATGTCTGGAAGCTCCACGGCCTCTCCAATGCCTACATCTCCGACCGGGGTCCCCAGTTCGTGGCAGACTTCACCCGGGAGCTCTATCGTCTCCTGCACGTCAAGCTCCACACTTCCACTGCCTACCACCCGCAGTCCAACGGCCAGACCAAACGTGTCGACCAGGAACTGGAACAGTACCTCCGGCTCTTCTGCAACGAGCGGCAGGACGACTGGGACAAACTCCTCCCAGAGGCCGAGTTCCAGTACAATAACCGCGTCCACGCCTCCACGCAGCACTCCCCGTTCTTTCTGGACACTGGCAGGCACCCCTGGATGGGCTTCGAACCGCATGCACAACGATCGGAGAACGAGACGGTCAATGAGTTTGTTGACCATATGCGGAAGGCACAGGAGGAGGCGGAGGCGGCCCTGACCAAGGCCAAGGATGACATGGCCTGCTATTATGGCCGAGGACGCTTGCCGACCCCCCAGTACAAGCCCGGAGACCGAGTCTACCTGGACGCCTCCGACATCACAACCACTAGGCCATCCCAAAAGCTCTCACACCGACAACTGGGGCCATATGTGGTTGAGCGCCAGGTAGGACCGTTGGCCTACAGGCTCCGGCTGCCCACCAGCATGCGGCGCCTCCATCCGGTCTTCAACGTGGTCAAGCTTTCGCCCGCCCCAGATGACCCGATTCCAGGCCGACGTGCCTCGCCTCCGCCACCTCCGGTCATTATCAACAACCGTCCAGAGTACGAAGTGGAGAAGATCCTCGACAGCCGTCTATTCCGGCACAAGCTGCAATACAAGGTCAAGTGGAAGGGCTACAGTATCGAAGACATCTCCTGGGAACCCGCCGAAAATGTCCACGCGCCCGCTCTGGTGAAGGACTTCCACCGTAGTCACCCGGAGGCTCCCCGCACAATCCGGGGCATCTACCCTGTCTCCCCGGTGGACTGCGTGGTCCGCAACTTGTTCTACCCGGTGCGTCAAGACGCCGCACTCTAAGGGGGGGGTGATGTCAGGGGACTTCCTTTTCCAGCCATCCCGGAGATCTCCGGGACCCCCCCGGACTTCCTTTTCCGGCCATCCCGGAGATCTCCGGGATGCTCCCTTGCAGTCATTGGACTTCTCTGGGATGTTGTACAGTCGTTCTCACGCCCCCGCCCCCGTACTGATGCGCCACACCGTGGCAGAGGAATCCTCAGACTTGTTCTCTTCGGATTTCCCTCTGCCAGGTGATTAGTTATTTCCCTGTAATATGTACTGTCCCTAATACACTTCAGATTTCCCTCTGCCAGTTGTGTGACTCAGCCGCAACCTCCGGAGGTCGCCCTTACAATGGGCCACTACTCCATTGTGCTCCTGATTGCCCATAGTTCTATTGAAAAAGATGAGGATTACCAACTATTCAATGTTGGAATGTAAGTCTTATTCACATTTTTCTATTAGACTCATTTTAATATATCTCTAGGTTTGTGGATAGAGGTATGATTATGCAATTTTGTGGTGGTGGTGTTGGCTATAAGAATGTTTGCAAAGCAACCAACATATTCCTTAATGACAAGCATGCATACATACTTCAAAAAAGTCTAGATGATGAAAAAATCAAAGAAGAAGGTAAGAATGATGGCAGGAACAGTATTCATACATCAGATGAGCAAGTCCCAGAGGAAGAAGAAAATTATGGATATTTGAACCCAATGGTACAAGAAAACTTTGAAGAGTCATCTGATATGGATGATGATAGGTGGGATAATGACTTTGAACTTGATATCTTGGGTCCAGAGGATGGAGATGAGGGGATTGAGAGTCTTGATGACCTTCTAGGATACACAGATCATTAATCAAATGCATCCCCTGCTCATAAGGGTAACACATATGTAATGACAATTTTATTAGCTTAATTTAACAGATAGTCAAAGTTTTGCGGTGCAATATTGTACATTAGACTCACATGAAGAGATTCCACTATTTTATTTGTATTCAAATTATAGTGTGAAGTATTTATGACAATCTCCAGAAAAGTCACCTGCTATGTCAAGCAATTGTGATGCTATATATTGACACCCAGAATGTAATTACATTACATGGTTGCTATCCAGAACTTCAGAGAAAGACATTGTGCTACACAACAGTGAGACAACTACATGAGATGTACCTTAATGGTCCCACCATAAGTACATGGCTTATACCTGAACAAGTGCCACCATACCTGATCAGCACCTGCCGCATATGCAATACCAAAGAATTTATGGTTGTGACTATTTTGTAGATGCCGATGCGTCAAGTCTTTACGGTGCAAGACTGCTGCAAAAGGGAGTGGTGGGTGGGTCAAATTGAAAGCTTATCTGGGTCTATGTGAGACGTGTACAGTCCTCGCGACGGTGACGAACGCAGAAATTTTGTGTTCGCCACTGGTGCTGACTCGTCACATTCTCGGAATTCTCGTTTTCTCCGAGAAGATTGATTATCCACCAGGGTCAATACATAAGTGTTGGAAGTGAGCTACCTGTATACTGTCGCGGTTAGACCGTCAGATGTGGTTCTCCATCCTCAACTGCATATATAGATTTCAGTGATGAAGGGACGTCTGCGATACCAGAGAGAAAAATGATATCGGTATATGCCGATCGCTTACCAATCCCACCGTGACCAACTCACCAAACAACAGAGAAGTTTCGCTCTGCCTCGGTGAAGCGCAGCCGTAAATTATGATTTTTGACTCTTCAACTGCATCTCACCTGAAGCCATGGCTGGTTAGGACCTTGGAACCCATGTGAGTATGTGAAAACATTTTCCCTATCTTACTTCTGACTTCCTAGCACTCAGCTGTGACGCTGAACCAGGCGCGCTCGCTGACTACATTCTTGCCCTGCTTAAGCACAATGTACCTGAAGGCGAAATGCGGCAGGAACTAGCAGTCCAGCTCGACGAGTTTCTAGAAAAAGGTACGCCAGTAACTCCTCCCCTACTTTTTTCTGTGACACTCTTGCCAGCCGAATGCGCCTCCTTTATCGACACTTTATTCACGGTTCTACGAACGAAATCATTTTTACCCTACTCTGCAGCATCGCCATCATCTTCCTCCTTTACTTCAAAAAACCTCGACAACGGAATACCGATTCCTTTGGATGGGCTATTATCACCTTCGCTACCACAGTCGCCCGAACGCAGCCTCAAGAGGAACTCTGAAAACGATGAGCGTGATGAGCGTGGTCCGGCTAAAGCTCCACGACTAAGTACGGAGGGGCAATATTCGCGCTATCCGAATGTTCAAGGTGGACGAGAAAATCGGTCTACCAGTTGGGGAGGCCGAGGGGATCAGAGGCAGGTTGCAAATGGCTATAAAGATGGTGTGGATATGTTTGGAATGGGAGGCGGTATGGTTATGGGTGGGATGATGATGCCGGGCATGGGACAGATGAATGGTCGCCGTTCGCAGGTCTATCAACCTCCAGATCAGAAGCGCGGAGTTTGCAGAGATTATCATAGTATGTATCCTGTTTGTCGACTGCGACACTTTACTAACGTTTTTTTCGAATTTCATCCAGATAATGGGTATTGTGCACGAGGTGCCACCTGCAAGTATAGCCATGGGGAGGATGCTGTTGTTCCTGGAATGTTTCCCATGAATGCAGCCCTGCCCTTGCCCTTTATGTCTATGTTCCCTGGAGTGGGTAATCCGTTTGGATTGGGTAGTGGAATGGGTACAGCGTACGATCCTCATGAGGCCCGAATGGACATGCGACCGATGGGTAATCGAAATCAACGAGCGCCCTTACTCCCTCGAATACAGCAAGAGGATGGAAGTCAGGTGGCGCACAGCACCGCAACCGGAGAACTTCCAGTCATTCAAGACCTTACGCCTCTCAATACTGATAACGAGAAGACTACCTCTCCAGGGCAAGGACATATAGAATCGCAACAAAACACCGCCACACAGACTCTCCCGCATCAGCAGCCATCCCTAACTCAGTCTGAAATCTATCCTCAATCTTATGACTCGATGCAGGTTGATGGTCAACCATATATGTCTAATCTATCGAGAGATATGGGCATGCATATGAATCCACCTACTAACCATCAAGCGGCTAACCTTCGTCCATCACGAGGGGGTGGCAGAGGACGTGGAGGCGGAGGCACATTTGGTGGCGACAATCCAAATTTCCGGTCCGAGCGACGGAATGACAAAACTCTGGTAGTCGAGAAGATACCAGAGGATAAGTTGACACTCGAACATGTCAACGAGTGGTTCAAGCGTTTTGGTACTGTCACGAATGTTGCGATCGACAGTGTCAACGCCAAAGCTTTGATTAGCTTCTCGAACCATGACGAGGCTTATGCTGCGTGGAAATCAGAGGATGCTGTTTTCAACAACCGTTTTGTTAAGCTATTCTGGCACCGACCAATGGAAGGTCATGGCTCGTTGGGCACCCGAATGTTGGTTGCCTCAGCACCATTGGTCGCGAATATGGCAAACAAAGAAACAGCTCGGCCAGCGACGACTTCATCCAAGCCGATTACTTCTCAAAAATCTCCAGCCTCCGCCACCTCTACTTCAGTAAGCGCTCTTGCTGCAAAACAACAGCTTTTAGAGCAGCAAATTGCTGAACAGAAGTCATTAATGGCTTCATTGGATAAAGCCTCACCCGAGGAGAAAAAGACAATTATGGCGCGTCTTCGAAAATTAGGAGATGAGATGCAGCTCTCTACTACGACACATGAGGCACCGACTCCTAAAGCGGTCAATGGCACTGTCGATATCCAGAAAAAGGAGCGAGAGCGCTTGGACAAAGAGCTCGACATGCATAGCGCGACTGGGGGTGGAGAGGAAAGCACCGAAGATTTGAAGGCGAAGCTTGAGAAACTCAAGGCAGAGGTCAGTCGGGAACTCAATCATGGTATTTTGCCCTTGTCGGCTGACTGTTCAATAACAGGCTGCCAGTCTAGGAATCTCCGAAAGTGGTACAGAACCGTACTTTAGTGGTGGTTACAGACCGTACCGCGGACGAGGACGCGGGTCTCGTGGTTATCGAGGTTCAAGTCGGGGTGGGCACCTTCCACGAGCTAGTTTCAAGCTGGATAATCGTCCAAAAAAACTCCTTGTTAAGGGCGTTCGCGAAGAGGGGGTTCAAGCTGTTCGTGACTGGTATGAGGTTTGTGCGGAAGCGTTTCTACATTACTTGCCAGAGTTGACACATTTTTGCAGACGACTGGGCAGGTGGAATCTTTGGAAAGGCTGGATTCTGGAGACATCGTAGTCGCTTTCAGAAGCCGCGCCGGTGCAGAACAGGTTAGAACCTATTTCCCATAAATTCCATGTTGCAAGTCGCTCATCCTTTATCAACAGGGCTTAGCCAAGGGAAGCAATGTACCGACGATTGGAGTTGTGCAGACTAGTTGGTATAGTGGTCAATCACCCACGACGGCAACAGTACCGAAAGCTCCTCCGAATGTGCCCTCTGAACCACCTGATACGGTTGTGACTGCAACCTCGCCGTCCCGATCTCCTGAAATTACACATTCTCCTCGGCCACACGATGAAGAAGTCATCGCTAGCGGATGGGGCGAAGATGGGGATGGGGAGGATGGAATGGGCATGTTGTGATACACTACTATGGGCATGAATATTGTTTGTGCGCAGATAACTGATAATTTCTACACTTGTTATATTATTATTGAATCATTAAATTTTTTTGATGATTTGCTCCTTTCCGATGATGTGACCTGCGTGACAAGCTGTGTGCTGACCGGGGTGACTCGACGCGTTTATTGAGTAGTCGTGAGTTTAAAAAGAGTTACAAGAGTTCTTCGGTTGTGGAAGGACTTTTGGCGGCGTCTGGCTCTTCTTGCTTGCTTGTCATGTCTCGTTTTCTTCTGAAGCGCTTGACCCCTGCCGCTCAGCTGCGATGGGGTGCTGCTCATACCCATGCACCCCGCCGATTTATGAGCAAGGGTACACTCGATCCGATGACTGGGGAATTGACTGCCTTGCCAGACATAAATGTGGTTCCATCCGACTTTTTTTTTGTGCGCGCTCTTGTTGACGAGGCCTGGACAGATCTCGGCACTTGAGGTGATACCCAATACGAAACCGTCCACCCCGCCTCCATCATCGACCCTCGTGTTCGGGCATACTTTTGTGAGTTTTTTTTTTTACCCTTTGGTGAGTCACGAGCTGACGAGGGTTTTGAAGACGGATCACATGTTGACTGTTCCTTGGAACGCGATATCTGGCTGGGGCACTCCGCAGATTAGGCCATGTTAGTGTAGCTTCTCTCTCCTCTCGCCCCCGGTCATTCGTTATCCGCGTTGATTTGGACGTTGCAGATGCGCCGCTTTCTTTGGAGCCCAGTTCGACTGTGTTGCATTATGCTCAGACTATTTTCGAGGGCATGAAGGCTTACCGACAGGAAGACGGGAAAGTCACGTTGTTCCGGCCTGATATGAATATGAAGCGGATGAACAACAGTGCTCAGAGGATCGCGTTGCCTGTCAGGATAGCTTCCCCTGTGTCGTGTCGTGTTGTGCACTCATTCTTCAATGTCAGACGTTTGATGGGGATGCGCTACTGGAACTGATCAAGGAACTCATCCGCATGGACAAACATTGGATTCCAAAAGAGCCCGGACATAGTTTGTATATTCGCCCTACTCTGAGTATGTACACGTCGCCTAATTCTTGTCGACCGTCGGCTAACCTACCCGTAGTCGGTACCCAGAAAGCCATCGGCGTGGGCCCGCCGACGGAGGCTCTGCTTTTCGTAATCTGCAGCCCCGTGGGTCCTTACTATCCTAAAGGCTTCAAGCCGGTAGCCCTTTATGGCACGACAGAGTACATTCGCGCTGCTCCGGGTGGTATGTTCCTTTTTCGTCCATCTTTTGTGCGAACTCAGGAGCCTGTTTTCTCACAGGCACCGGCGCTTACAAGTTGGGCGTGAATTATGCTCCCGGTGTAATGCCGCAGAAAGAAGCAGCGGCCAAAGGATATGTGCAGAATCTCTGGCTTCACGGACCCGATCATCATCTAACTGAGGTCCGGATTTAGTGTCCTCGACGATGTTTTCTGATTTTAGCATGTAGGTCGGGACCATGAATATGTTTGTTGTTTTTAGAAAAGAGAATGGTGGTATGTATACGCAAAAGTAGTCTTTTTTTTTCTTCTGACACTTGATAAACAGCCATGGAGCTTGTTACGCCCCCTTTGGACGGGATGATCCTACCTGGTGTCACCCGTGATTCAGTTCTAGCTCTTGCTCGCGATCACATATCCGGCAAGAACCCGCTGCCCAAACTGCCTGACAACTTGACCGTCTCGGAGCGGCCTGTGACGATGAAAGAGGTAAAGGAAGCATCAGAATCTGGCACCCTTGTTGAGCTGTTTGGGGCCGGTGAGACTTGGATCCTTGATTGTTTACTTTGGTCGACTCATGGACCCCTAGGTACGGCAGCAGTGATCAGCCCTGTAGACAGGATCGGATATCTTGGTGAGGACGTGCACATTCCGACTGGAGAGGATGGTATGGGGCCAGTCTCGCGGCCTATCTGGACGGAGCTGGTGGGGAGGCAGACTGGTAGCGTGGCCAGCGAGTGGAGTGTTGAAGTAACTAAATGAGGCTGTAATGATTTATTGTCTATTGTTAGAGTGCGCAGTAAAGGTGGGGTCTGTCATGAGGCGATGTGACGGCTGCGGGGTGTGCTGGGTCTCTTACGGCTTGTTGGACCGGGTAAGACATGCGCGTTGCGCAGCCCGCGGAGCTGAGATTTGGGCGTGGCGAAAGCGCTCGCGCGCAGACCGGGTGTAAAGAAGACTGGCGCCGAGGTCACAAGGGCACGCGGTGACCACGAGTGGCTCGCACGACGGCCTTCTGCCGAGGAGGCAGGACGTTGGTGGACGGGAGAAGCCGTGTACCTGGTTATCGATGATCGATTGTGCTGGCGCGGGGGCGGTGACGCGTCCGATGACCGCGTGGAAGGACGGGCGCCACCCGGGCGGAAGGCTGCATGGCGGCCATGAGGGGCTTGGCGCGGTCCGCGGCCACGAGGCGCGCAGGGACCCCGGGAGTGTGCCCGGCCGACGTCGGATGGTGGCGCCACGCGGTGGCGGGGGGGCGTGCGCCTCGTGTGCGTGATGGCCGGGACGGCGGTGCCGACTCCGAGCGGGCATATCAAGGCGGGCCAGTCTCACTCAAGACCCGCCAGCTCCCCCAGTCTGACCCTAACCCAACCCCACTCTATCCCCGATGTCCCTCTCTCCAGACATCCCCCGCCGCGATTCCCCGCCGTCCCCCGCCAACACCCCGGCCGGCCTCGCACGCCTCCTCGCCGACGCCTATGCCGACGCAGACGCCCTCCGCCGCGAGCTCGCCGCAACAAAGAAGCGCGTCGACCACGCCGACCGCCTCATCGCCTCCCTCCAGGCCCTCCACGACAAGCCCGAGCACCTCGACACCCTCAAGCAGTGGGAGCAGCGCGCCCTCGCCGCCGAACAGGCCCGCGACGACGCCGACGTCAGGCGCAACGCCATCGAGTCGAGCTGGACGCAGCTCAACAACTACCTCGCCCAGCTCGAGTCTGTCGCCGCCGATGCCCGCGCTGGCTTTGCGCGCGTGTTCGACGGCGGCGGCCCCTACGTCGTGCCTGCGCACGTCCCCAGCATGGGCCGCCACCGAGGCAGGGCGCTCGCAGGCCCGTTTCCCGCGCTGGCACTGCCGCCACACCCGGGCTCCCGTCGGCCGAGAACGCCGAGCATCGACAGCTACGGGCACCCGCCTCCCAAAAAGTCGCGCGGCGAGTACGAGGCCGGCGCCGGCTACACTGCGCAGCCACGCATGATCCTCCCTCCGTCCTCGCATCTCCTGCCCCCGCCCCGCTCCCACTCCCGCGACTCCTCCCGCTCCTCCTCGTCCTCCACCAGCGTCGGCGACATGATCCTCCAGGCCTCCGAGGGCCAGAACGGCATCGACCCCCAGCAGCATCTCTCTGCGCGCCGCAAACCCCACGTCTCGCCCCCACACCTTCACTATGACAACGACCAGCACATCCGCCGTCCCTATCCCTCCGACTATCAGTATGACTACCGCGCCTCGCCGAAGCAGCCTGGCACTGTCATCATCACAGCCGCCCCTGGTCCTGCCGAGCCTCACCCCCACGCCCAGTCAGGCCAGGCACGCGAGTTCCAGACCCACATCTTTGCTCCAGTCGTCACCGGTGCTCCGGTAAAAAAGTCCAAGTTTCCCCAGCCAGCCTCTTCCACGCCCCAGGGCCCTGCTCAGGGCGACTCTGCTCCAGCCCCGCCCCCCGTGGCTGCCTTCCCACCCACAAAC
This sequence comes from Termitomyces sp. MG148, assembly GCA_003313785.1. Lineage (NCBI taxonomy): Eukaryota > Fungi > Basidiomycota > Agaricomycetes > Agaricales > Lyophyllaceae > Termitomyces > Termitomyces sp. MG148. The sequence goes on along the minus strand of QLOM01001436.1, from coordinate 16,558 downwards.
GAGCAGGGCCAGCGCATCTGCCGCCAGTGCGGCATGGCCGGCCGGTACAAGGACGGCAAATGCGTGGAAAAGTGGGGCCCAGGTCCAATGGGCCCCGGCACTGTCTGCGATCGCTGCCGCAAGAAGATGAAGCGCGTCGAACGCCGCGGCACCCTCGAGAACCAGCAGCACCAGCACCAGCACCAGCAGCACCAGCAGCACCTCGTCACTTCCGCCTCCATGTCCCACCTTCCCCGTCCCCAGTCCCACGCTGCCCTCCCCCGCTCAGACACACTCCCCGCGATATCTAGTAGCCACCTGCACATCTCGTCCCTGCACCACCCCGCGCCTCAGCAGCCCAACGGCGCCTCGCGCCCCCCGCGCAGCCCGGGCCCCACCATCGCCGCCCTGCAGGACGACGACCCCCCGCGCACCACCGGCGGCGGCGGCGCCAGCCGCTCCAACTCGCGCAATGGCGTCCGCGCGACGTCCGCCCACGACATCAAGCGCGTCTCGCTCCTCAAGCATCCCAGCGTCCCGAAGCGGTTGTCCCGCTCGCCGGGGTCCGTCATGGACGTGGACGCCGACGGGGACGCAGACGAGGACGCGGACGAGGTCGACGCTGCGTTTGAGGGGCTCGTGGTTCCTGGCGACGAGGCGCCGAGCGCACGCGTGCATATGGACGTCGACGCGGGTGGCGATGCCGAGCAGGAGCTGCTCGAGGCCGTCGATGCCGCCGAGGCGAATAGTAGTAGTAACTCGTCGAGCAATGGTAGGCTCAAGGACGAAGACTGAATGCGTTCCTGTTGTTGTATATTCGTGTTCCGTTTGTGTGTCTCGTTTTTTTGTTGTTGTTCGTCACTTTTTCGCGATACCCTCCCCTCCCCCCGCGGCCGCGCGCGCCTACTTCTATTTGTATTAATTGCTATCGTTTCGAAAACTGGGCTTTGTGTAGGCCAGAGTAGGATAGATGTATCAAATTTAATATGTGTATTAACAGGATGTGTAGCAGCGATTTGTCGAGGAGTCAAGGTGTCGAGAAAGCTATGGCACAGGGCAAGATAGTGCAAGGTGTACATAATTTTACAGGCAGGCGGGTCTCAAGAAACCAGATGTCAGTACATAACTTTAGGAGGCAGGCTATGACACAGATGGATGTTAGTACATAACTTTACATGAGAAGAAATGTCAAGTAGAGGATGCAGGCGGGTCTTGAGGAAACTATGACACAACACAGGGCTAGAGATGATGGTTAGTACATAACTTTACATGAGAAGAAATGTCAAGCAGAGGAGTCAGGCAGGGAGTCCATTATTTTCTTTTTTCACTAAATGCCCAAGCGTGTATCTAAGGAGAGAGGGGGACTCACGATGACCGAGTCTGAGCGCGGTCGGCGCATCATCCTGCGGTGGTGGGATGTACGTGAACGTGTACACGTCCGCGGGGATGGCGAAGGCCGCCGCCGCCGCCGCCGCGGCGACAGAATTGGGCATTGCTGAGACGGGGGCCTAGAATGAATGAATCGATCAGAACAAGGACGACGAAAAAAAAAAGAAGGAAAAAGAGTTTGTGGGAGAGTGCGCGTGAACGACGGACACGGATCTGTAGGACTCGGACTTGGACTCGGGCTGCTCGCTGCGCGTCGTCGTCGTCAAGTCCGGTGAAAAAATGATGATAATAATAATGATAATAATAATAAGAATAACAAAAGTGAGAACCCACGTTGAGACATGGTGCAGGCGGGTTGAGGTTCACGCATCCGGCGAGGAACAGGGACTCATGATGACCGAGCGTAGTCGGCGCATCCTGCGATGGTGGTTCGTCTTTGGGATCAAGAACGGAAATGAGGATATAGCTGACCGTGTCCGTGTCCGTGTGCGCGGCAGAGGCGGTGACGACGGGAACCTGGAAGAAGTCGATCAGAGCAAGAACAACGAAAAAAAAAACGAAAAGAAGAAGAGGAAAAAAGAATTGGCGGGAGAATGCGCCTGAGCGACAGACACGGATCTGTAGACTCGGTCTGCTCAGCTGCGCGTCGTCGTCGTTGTCGTCAAGTCCGATGAAAAAAAAAATAAACAAAGGTGGGAACCCACGTCGCTGGGTGCAGGTGCAGGTACTTACAGGTACGGGTCGCGGGCGAGGGTATGGATGGTATTGCCGGGTGGGACGGCTTTGGTATGCCGGGAGACATCCAACTATGGGGTATGATGACAGCAGCTCGAGGGGATGGTCGGCCCATGCTACGCAGGCGTTGGTGCCAGCCTGAGAGTAGGGAGGCGGGGGTTCCATGCTGAGGGGTGGGTGCTGAGCGCTGAGGAGAGAGGCTACGTTCCCTGTGTCGCCCTTTATAGCAATCTGGGATGATTTTCTCCTCTCTCCCCCCTCCTTTTTTTCTGCATTGCACCTCACCGCGTCCGTGTCCCTTGGGAAGTGTGTTAATTAGGAAGTAAGTGACCAGGACACACGTCTTCTTTGATGTCCACCCTCCGATAGAAGCATTCGGTGAACTCGTAGTCACCTCGTTACTGTCAAAAATATTCAGATCCCGCGTTCCATTCTGAGCCTGGTCCTCTGTAGGTAGTCTATGAGCGAGAACATTGGCCAGGAAATTAATTTCCGTGCGGTAGCCGATTCTCAGGCTGCCAAATATGGGACCGTTGCGCATGAAGAATGATATTTCTACTATTGACCAGTCATCACGGAGAATGATCTCGAGTGATCCTGTCCGGTCACTCACATCTCCTGCTTCGAAACGACGTTCTGGCTCGAGGTAATTGTCATTCGGAGCTTAATTTCCCTTGTCCGCTTTGGTGGTTCAGGAGCAAGAACACGAGGGCCAGAAAATTTCAATCCCAGGCCGCCGAAGATGGGACCGATGCACCTAAAGAACGGTATTGCTGTTGACCATTGTCACGGAGAATAACCTCCCCGTCCGGTCAATCGCACCCCTCGCTGCTTTGAAACGATGTTCTGGCTTTGTTGCTGGATTCGACAACATGATGGTCCAACGGTTCGAGCTCTAGCTCTCGTAAGAGATCAGAAGTACGACTGGGACGTGTACTAACTGTTCGGGCTTCGAAATGACGTTCGGGCTCGAGGTAGTTGTCCTTCTTGGCTTAATTTCACTGGTCCGCTTTGGTAGTTCAGGAGCAAGAACGATATTTCTATTGGCCATCGTCACGCTGAATGACCTCGAGTGATACCTCCCCGTCCTTCCAATGGTCGCACCTCCTGCTGCTTTGAAACGACGTTCTGTCATTTGGAGCCCAAATTCCACTTGTCCTCTTTGAGCGGGAACACGAAGGCCAGAAAATTTCCATGCGGTATTCCCAGGCTACCAAAGATAGGACCGATGCGCTCAAGAGCAATAGTTCTATTGACCATCATCACGGAAAATGACCTCGATACCTCTCCGTCCGGTCAATCGCACCTCTCCCTGCTTTGAGACGACGTTCTGGCTTGAAGTAATCGTCGCTGGACTTGACATGATGTTCGAGCTCTGACTATAGCTCTTGTGAGGGATCAGAAGTACGACTGGGACGTGTAATGGGTCTGGTCCTGGTCTTGCGACTTCAAGTTCAGGCTACTTGCTGTTCGGGTATCTCTGTCATGGTTACCAAGGGCACCGGGTCCACCAAGGTCCATATTCAAGTTGCCAAACGAATCGTATTTCATGACCTGCTCAGGGATTTGAACCTTTTGCAGGTGTCGCTACAGCTTCAATATTTGACCTGTAGGACCCATTTACCTCTTGCCAATGTCGCAATAGCGGTGTGTTTTCTTTTCTTTTTCTTCAACCAATTTCGCGACCACGTGACGAATCTAGGTGAGTCATATGTGACATAAATTTGGAATGTCGCCACAAACGAAATAAATGCTGGTGCTTGCATAAAATATGTTATAGACTGGTCAGATCTCTTCAACAAAGTTGGCAACGATTCACCGTTAATTATCATTACCATCAACACGCAAGCTGGACCACAAGCTACTCGAAACCTAGGAACAAGTTATAGCGTCGAGCCTCCCGAACGTGAAAACATGGGTGCGCCCACGGTCTTTAGAAAGTACCAGTCTATATCTTTGAGTAAGCTCAAATACGGCTGAAATTTCATCCGTGGCGCAGAGTTTGAATCTGTATTTGAACAAGTTTTCCCTTGCATGACCTATTTGTGACAAGCCCAATCCGGGAATGGTTTCACGCCGCGGATGCAGGCACATTTTTGAGCTCAGACGCTTTGTCCTACTGCTTTCCATGGAGACTGTGAGCAATGCGTTAAATGAGTGTCCTTGACTAATGGCAGAGTGAGGCTGGAAACCTTCCTGCAGAAGTCCAGACCTTTCCGCATCCAACAATCCTCAAGTTACGATGACGCTTTTTGACTATTCAAAGTATCTTTTTCCTTTTTCTTTTCTACTTGGGATTCCAGCGGTACCGCTTCCAAACTATCCGGCACATTATCTTCGTCATGACCCGGGGGATACTAATATCCGATACCACTCAGCTTTGGCAACGTAGTCGTTGGCGTATGACACCAAAGAGACGACTAGAACAATCAAGTTCAAATTCGAATTCAGAAGGAGTCGACAGGAAGTGCAATTCAAGGAATAAACCTTATCCCTGACAGTCAGGATCTGTCCGACCCCCCCTTTTTTTTAATATAGCTCTAGCCTTTCAAGCACCTTTTGATGGAATTTTAAGAAGGAAGCTCGAGCAGATTCCTGGCCCAAACAAGGAGCTTCTGTACAAGCTCGGTCATGGCTAATCGTTCACGAAAGAGGACTGAACGTGGTGCAGTTGACCCTAGGCGCCCCTGTGAACATTATTTTCTTTCGAGAACCAACCAAATAATCACAAGATAGTAACGCATCAATATCAGATTCCATCATGACGTTTACGATGTCGACCGACTTCTGGGATACCTGAAAGGAAATCATAAGTGAACGCAAGATCAATCCGGTACATAGGTCCAATTTTCCGCCTACGTGATGGCAGGTTCTTTATAATATCTTTACTCGAGAGAGGCCAAGCAATCAGACCGATACCCGAGCACTTGCACAGTGGCACTCCAAGCAACCGTTCGGAACGCTTCGCAGAATTTGAGAAAGACATGGAGAGAGTATGGCTTCTTTATTTCTAGAGATATCAATCCTAGGACTGTAAAGAAGATACATTCATTAATTATTCTCTGCTGTTTTCCAAGCATCAGAATGATCGTACCTCATAGTAAACCGGTAGCAAAAGGGAAAAATATCTGAAACCAACCCGGGTTTTGAGATAAATTCTGAACGAGTGAAATAAGAAACAACAAGCCTTGAAGCTCACGAAGCATCATTTCACCCGCAAAAATCCGTAGTCCCATTGCAATTGTCTATGTATGTAAGAAGATCGCCACCATTTTGGCTCAAATTGGTCAATCATCTCGGAAGATTCATGAATAGGGCATCGCGTTGACAGGCTAGGGATTGCCCTGTTTTAGGTAGATTGAGTGTTTGAAGGGCGGTAAATCACTTTGTTGGCTCGTAGTCATATGTGTTCCGATTTTTTTCACTGTCTCGGGCTTGTATCATCACAAAGGCACCCACAAGATCAGTCTCCCGGACCTTAGGTCATTCAATCAGTACATATGTAGAAAGAACATTGGCCATTCATGCGGCAACCAGGTCACCTGGTTGGTATGATATTTTTGTTCCGCCTTCGGCCTCGGTCTAGTCCCCAGGGAGTGCCACACACGCTCGTAATTATCTCATCCCGTTAACCAATTACTTACCTCGACCCAACGTATACACACCTATGTCTTGGCACTGCAACAAAACCAAGTGTCAGAAATACTTCAAAATCCAGGCGACTGCTTTTTCGCTATGGAATCTCATACCTGTCATTTGTATCAAACCATCCCTCGAAATCTCCTCTCTGCTAAGGTGCGCTTTTCTCTCTCCGTTAGAACTTCGGCTAAGATTTGATAAAGCCGGCAGCAACGTAAAAAGTAATTACTTGACCGTCCTGCCTTTCTATAACAGACATAAATTCCATACACTTAAGAGTGCGCACGCACAAGCGAAATCTTTCTCTGCCTTCATTCACACTTGGAATCCACAGAATGGGATTATAAGTGGTCCTCAGTCTTCCAACACGATATAGGTTTGATACAGATCGTTACACTGCTTGACTAAGTCCTGATTTTTGGCTAGATATATCATGAGCATTGATTTTGACCAGGGCACTCCCAGGAAAAGGAGGTATAATAGTAACATGGTGAGTTAGTTTAGACATCGTTTGCGACAAGTACAGGGCCTTGTTACGTACCTTAGATGGTGGTGATAAATACCACGAGTTTTGGTGATCAAGGGCATGCTACACTGAGGCGCAAGGCAAGTTCATCATAATACTTACTCCATCCCTCGTAATGTAACTCGATAAAAACCAGAGTAATTCGTATCCAGAGTATCGGACCCCGGACTGCGTCTTCAACTGTCCAGCAGACCAACTGTCCAGCAGACCAACTGTCCAGCAGATCAACCGTCCAGCAGATCAACCGTCCAGCAGATCAACCGTCCAGCAAATCAACCGTCCAGCAGACAAATCGTCTGGCAGACCACAGTCCGGCCGAAAAACCGTCCGACAGACTAATTATCCTGCAGACCAACTGTCTGGCAGACCAACTGTCTGGCAGACCAACTGTCTGGCAGACCAACTGTCTGGCAGACCAACTGTCTGGCAGACCAACTGTCTGGCAGACCAACCGTCTGGCAGACTCCCTGCCTCCTTGGAGGCTCTACAGCCTGACAATGCGTGCATGCAGAAACAATACATTTGCTTGGTAATGAGATGGTGCGTCGAACAAATTTGAAGGGATATACTCCTCAAATGAGTTCATTTTTGCACTGTAGGCGTCATGTATGTGACAAATGCGATTCCGAGAAGATGAGTTTGGCCTGTGATCCTGACAATCCATCTGATAGATATAACGAGTTGATAAGGTATGCCGATGATCAAGAAATTAGAAATCACAGAATAGACTGTCGAGAACTTGTACTAGACCCTTGTCCTTGGCTGGCCCACCGTCGACCGACCTTCAAAAGGAGAGGCGAATGTTACCAGTACCAACGTAGTCGAACAAATAGTCTCTGAGGTAAGGCCTTGCAAGCATGCCCTAGTAGTGAGCAATTCTGAAGTATGGGCTAAATAAACCAGATGAGCCTGCCTGCGTGAAGAGATCGATTCGGATTGAACAAGCTGCCATCAGAAAGTTGCGTTGCTAATCTGAGTGAGTCGAGTTCAATGCCCATACGTGTAGAAACATGTAGAAACAAGGTCTTTTCCCTGGGGGCAAGAACTCTGCTTGCTGAAGGGCCGGGAATTGTTGATATAGCGATATCCCCTGCACCCTTGACTGTAACACTCGAATAATGTCGTCCCGGATAGCCATAGTACGAAAGGATTGTTTACGCCGGCCTGTCGCGATGATGGCAGTTTTGACAGTTCAAGCGTGTTTGGTCTACAAGGCAGAGCATACAGTTCCTTACTTCCTCCTGATTTACTCAGTATGAACACAGCAAACTATGCGTTGTGATTGATTTTGATTTTCTGATACTTTCAACAGAAAGTATGTCTATGTCCAAGTCAATTTGAAGGCGTCTATGTTCAATTTACTTTTGTCTGGAGCATAGTCAATTCGTTCGGCCAAAGATTATCCATAAGATTTTGAGAGAATAAACAAAACCACCTGAAAGCAGTTTCTCCGTTGGCCGTGATGACCCAACGCGAACATTGGCTTGTGTGGCTTATCAGAAATGGTTGTACTCGAGCGCAAACTGCCTGTGTACAGCAGTTTACCGCAACCCAGAAACTCATTCAACAGGTATCTCAAACATACATGGTAGACACATTCGCTCTTCTATACACACCTATGTCTGATGACAATCCACTAGTTGACTATACGTACTTCAATCGGAGCCTTGGATACTTGCCGGTTTGATGCGGCACATGAAAGGACAGCAAAGACAGCATGACGGCCTGCCGACTGTATAATAGGGCATAGTATGTCAAAGTTGAAAGGACCGTTTCAAGAAATAGTCGTTTTGAAACAGCTGTTGCGTTAGATTGAATTTCCGGAGTATTCGAGAAGCCCAGCAGAAAGCTGACAAATCACAACTCCAGACAGAACGGATAAAAGGTTGTGAACCTTGACTGAAATTATTCATATGTAACCCGAAGCATCCAGCTTGAGCCGGAAATAAGCTTTCCTCAAATATCAATAAGAGAACCTCACCTTATGTTTTCAATATCTTGGATTGGCTTCAACACCAGAAAGACTATCGTGATGCCTTACACTTCGGCCTGTTTCCTTGTTTCCAGTAATCAGTAGTCGTCCTTTTTTTCTTTCTTCATTGATATGTCACAATTAGCTGAACAAAGGCTTGTTGTTAAACTTCGTGAACGAGCCTCGTCGTTTAAAAAATTTAGTGGGTGATTGGGGTAATTCTCAAAAGATTCCCTTCTTTCAAGTTCCGCCAGAGGAATAGAGAGACCACTCCCGCATTTCCTCGCGGACTTCGAGATAACTCGCGAATAAGAACCTGGTCCTTGCCCCGGGTGTCCAGCTCGCGGATGGGAAGGAGGCGACTATTTTGCTGGCCTTCCAACCCTACTCCAAAAAATATACACAGAAAGCATTTATAAACTTCAAAATTTCCCAGGCTGTAGGGGGCCCATTCAAGTGGATTGCTAAGACGCACTTTCACATCTCGGTTATAAGGGAAAGGTTGTAAACTTGGGCTCTATAAAATATTTCTTGAAAGTTTGATTCGGGAAGAAGGGCGACTGGTATTGATGGAAATTTTGGTTTTCCTGTAATAATGAGTATTCAAAAAATTGAGGTGTACGAGACTGTATGGGGGCACGTGCAGCGATTCCAGGTCAACTTCATTTGGCCGGAGTTAACTGGTTTTCTGAAGTTGTGGCCTTTGTCATCGTCGTGACCAAGTTCGTTCCCACTGTTTCATTTTGCGGTTGTCAACCACTCTTGCCTAAAACCGTCAGCTCTGCCGTATACATCGAAAATGATCATCTCTCCGTAAAAAAAAATCTGTACTTGCTCATCTTTAATCTTTACCATCCCATGCCGCCTCCGACAAGGAAATTTTCAAACGCCGGAGGACTTCGCTGCGATATGAAGGACTTACCTGATGAACCGACATCCAAACGTCGTCTCGCTATTCATCGCACGAGGCACCTCGGGGGATTATGGGCAGTTTGGTGGATTTGAAACCGTTTTGGCGTCGGCTTCGATACCGGGAGTACAATGGGTGGGAAATCCCACTTCAATTGCATGATACATGTTGTTATCTGTTGCTGGGGTGGAAAAATGGAGACGTTCTTCGAGAAGAGGTTAGGGGGACGGGGAAGACTAGCATCGACGCACAGAAAACGTGATTCCATACACCAGATTCGAGGCTGGTTGTATGTATTCAGACGAAAATGGTGCGAATTTCAGAGGTATTTGAAACAGACATTCGAGCGAGCTGACGAGTTATATAGGAGCATCGACGCACCAAATCCCTCACGCTATTTCTTGACGGACGAAGCTTTGAGGGCTTGGATTCGCGCAAACGCAACATTCAAGTTAGAAGGCGACTTGAGGTGGATAATTTCATGATTATCCATGCTAGCGCAAGGTGACAGTGAACTCAAATAACGTTGAAGGATTCTGGAACATCTGGGACGTCTTGTGGCGCTCCCCCTTTTTACTAAGCAGGGGACAGCTGGAGATAGACTTTGATGCGGCAAGGCCTCTTGATAAGGAATAGACAAGCAAACTTAAATGTTGTTTGCTCAAATCTCCAGAAAGCTTGGGCAGGATACGAGAGGTGTGGCGCCCCCGAAGAAACAGGCGGCGGTGCGCTCACATTGAACGTTCGTCTTGGATCTTGATCTTCTAACTTGAATCTTGAAGGTTGTTCGGTCATTCATTGCGCTGTGTCATCTTGAAGTCTTCTCTTCTTGAACATATCCTTGCATAGTGGTGCTAATCAAGGACTGAACTTTTCTTGAGGTGCGGAATCATTCTTGTTGATTTAAAAACTTTCTATGTTGACCGGACTAATGCACAGACGCCATGGATTGAAGCCTTGATCATTGTTGGTAGACAAGATGGAAAAATTACATGACTCACGGTTGGGTGATCAGGTGCGAATGTCACATGATCATGTCACGTGTAGTACTAACGAGATGCTCGTCGTCAGCAGTCGCTGACCGCTGAATGCAGGAGTCGGAAAAGAACAGGTCAAAGGAATGATGCACTAGGAAGAGTGGTGGAGTGAGATAGAAATGAGATTTGTCTGGCGTGTACGAGGTAAGAAAGAGCATTCAAGCGACTGCTTGGATTGCTTTCCTCGCCAAGTAAAGCCAACAGCAGTGTTAACCGCGAACCACGAAGACATCAAGCTCAAGCTCAAGGACCCAGTCTCCTTTGCCCAAAATGCCTTCTCGGCACTTTCAGCAAGTTCAAGGTCCAACAAAGTGAAGACACAGATACGGAGGACCTTCAACAGCAAAAGCGCCCATGCCAAATCATCAAAGCGCAGGTCCCATGTATACAAGAACTATTCCAGAGCGCTCGATTTTACGGGCTCACGACTTGTTGAAACCCAAGTTCTCAATAGCGACGGATAGCCAGCAAGAACATTTGCCTCAATTCCTCGTCTTCGACCGCTCCCACCACTCGTCCTAGGTCCCGGCTACCCACGTTGTGACATAGACGGAGCAAGAGACGAAACACGGCGCGTTCGCAATGCAAGTCGTGGACATTTAGAAGAGTTGTTGCTAGAGCAAGAACGCACAGAGCCTGGGAAATGGTGCCGTATTGTTGTCAGATGACATATTCCGCGGCGAAAACACTGACATATAGTTCCCTTGCCTTGGAAGATGCATAGGAGGGTCCGGTGTCGATAAAGAAAGAATCGAATCAATCATATCCACGAATATTTGCTTCCGCTTGATTCTTCAAATTCACCGCGATCGTATATTTTTGGAATGCCAATCTGGTTACGGAAGCAAATTGTTCTCCGAGGCGTTTGCCCCCCTACATATCCGAGTGAAGGAAGAACGTGAAGAGTGATGCCAAAATCTCACCAAACGGCTCGCTGATAGAGGTTTTTTCCGGCGAGAAGAAGCGGGTTTGTTTTGATAAATGGGGATTGAGGTTTAGAATGACTCGTAAGGGACCCTGCTTTTTTTTCAAGAAGCACGGGGATTTGAAAAAGAAAAAAGCTGGGTAAATAAGCCCCGCAACGTTTTCTCCTATTACCACCTGCCTTCTTTCTCAATCTATCATTACGTCCTCTACCATGTCCGAGGCGCCGCCTCCATATCCTGGTCCTAGTAGCGCCTTCGTCCTTCCACCGTACGAGACCGCTACTGGACTTGAATATTGGGTGGACTCGTCTTGTCTCCCGCCATATCAGTCTCGCACCGGTAAACGCTTCCATCCATACACGCGCATCCTCCCCGTACATCGTGGTTACATTCCTCATCAAGTTGGTCTTTTTTGTCCTCTTTTACGTCTTCTCACGATGTGGCACATGTTAGGAAAAATCGTTTGAGGAATTCTACCGATCTCTCCAAGAATCTGTGAGTCGTCGGGTGGCCGTATGTCTCTTCTGCATCTTTTCTGCGGCCTGTCTGACTTGACTGGTCCTAGGCACCGCCCGCAAGCGCTGAAACCCCCTCCGCCGCGCCTTGCGATCCGCCTGCCCAAGTGTTGATTAACGATCCGACGAATGTACATATTTTATGACACATGCTCAAATTGCTATTGACCTTGGCATATAGGCGCCACCACCCGTCGTCGAGCAACCTGTGCTCGACCTGGATCCTGAAGAGCGCCGCTGTCGTCTCATCCGCCAGCTTTTTCTCCTTGTACGACGCTCTCTTTCGACTCAGCATCTGGTCCTAACAATCAATCCTTCTTCGTAGCCGGAAATTGTAAAAATTGTACGCGCTGGACTAGGCGCTGCAATGCGAGCAGCGGAGGCGCGATTCTTAGTCTGACAACGTATTGACATTTTTTGGATTTTTCTGCGTGACATCGGTTCGTTTCACTCTACTATGCTGCTGCATGCTATCATCCCTTGTCCTGTAAAATATGTAAACATACTCCCATTGTATATTGACTCTTTTTTGGGTTGCATGGGATTCCATTGTCGAATTATTGTACTTTATTAGGTCCTTGTAGATTTGTTTAATGTAATGCTTCCTTCTCGTAAATATATCCGCTTTACATGGTCGTGAACTCATTATTGATGTCATAAAGATATAGTTCTATCAACTTTCAAACTCGCTTTCAGTCACACTCTCGCCGTCTTTTGCAACCGACGTCCCACTACCATAATCACCATGTTCCATCGCACTACGCTCCCCGTTCCCAGGCAGTGCGAGTTCTGGGAAAAGCTCCAAGATGAAGAGATCGAGGAGGAACAACACAAGGTGTACGTTGCATGGGGTACTGCTGAGTGGATCAAGCGCTGCGTCGAGTGTGTTGGACGGATCCGGACCGAGAAGGAGGGGAAGAAGACGTGTTGCTACGCCACTCTGTCAATTATGGATTTGAGAGCAAGATAACTGTAACACACCTAGGGCACCACGAGGTCGCCAACCGACAAGACGTGCACGAAATTCGGCCTGTTCTTCTGGTGTGGGCTCAATGGGAGGAGGTGCAGGGTAGCCGTTAGGGAAGAGAGTACGCTTTATTGTCCGCGTGACTGAGAGAATGAAAGCGGGGGAAAGCTGAGCCTCAAGGAGGTGCGGGAGGAGACTATTGAATGAGAATGAGACATTGTGAGTAGGGAAACAGAAGAAGCGAACCGATCGAGAAACGAGGATGAAAAGTTGGTGATCACGCGAGCAGTGGTGAGAAGGGTTGTAGAGGCTGTGCGGTCTTGGAGAGTAAATACTTCAGAAAACATTGTCAGCAGTGGATCAGCGTAGTTTTGTGACGTGGAGAGCGGTGATGGGTTCCGCTTGTTGACCCGCTTGATGGTGATGAGGGTATTCTTGTAGGTATGGATAAGAGTGAGACATGCACCCGAAATTGCTTGTATGGCGGAGAGAACGAGGACGATGATGATGTGGAATGAGAAGGAGCCCGTTGAGGGGGGCGACGGTGAACGGAGTTGTTCTGGAGGCTGGAGAGGGCTGAGCAGAGGAATGGAGAGAGAAAGACGCGACTTGCCTGTGATTGGAGCTGAAGGAGATCAAGTATGGACCTCTGCAGAAACCAGGGCTGGGATATCTTGGGAATGAGGTCGTTGAGGAGGACCTTTAGGATTATCTCGCGGACGAGGAAACGCTCTGCGTCGGGCTGGTAGTCTTCTGGCGGGAGACAGAGACGGAGGATGTGGTCGATGAGATGGCGAAAGTACTCGGTGTCGAGACGGCCGTCTGGGGAGACGGCCATGTGGGGCTGGAGCTGGTGGAAGAGCTGGGGGAGGGATGCAGAGGCGGCAGCGGCATAGGAGGTGTGGAGTTTGCGGCGTGCATTGCGGTAGTCGCGACAGTGCTGGGTGAGGATGGCGGGGACGTGGACGAGGAGGAGAGGGGCGAGCTGGACAGCGTGGAGACGGGGCTGGAGGGCGCGGACGACGGCGAGGAGGACGGTGGAGATGTCGGGGAGGAGCTGTTTGTCGTAGCGGGAGAGCTTGGACCACCAGGGCAGGACATAGGCGCGCAAACCGAGCGCGGCGAGGTCGTACAGCTCGGCCGACAGCTCGGCCGAGGCAGCGAGCGGGGGCAGCGGTTCGTCGTGGGCGCGCGCGGGGAAGAGGAGCCGGTTCGCCAGCGGACGCGGGCGCGCCGACGCGATCGACATGGCGGGAGGCAAGTCCGAGCCGAGCCGCATCCGACCCGCCTGCCTGCCTCCTGCGTCCATGGCCGCTGTGCTCTCCCACACAACCCTCATCATCGTCGTCGTCTGCGCCGTCCTCGCCGCCGTCCTCCTCGTCCTCCTCGCCCTCAAGCTCCTCCGCGCCACACACCGCCGCCCCGCCGCCCCCCTCCCGCCCATCCAGCCCCTCGCCCACCACCGCATCCTCAAGTACGACTGCCTCGACAGCCGCCCTCCCAGCAGCGTCCCCGACTCTCCAGAGAACCTCCCTCCTTTCCCCAACCCCTCCTTCCACTCTTTCGACTCGTCTTTTCCCCCGCCCTCCCCCGGTTCTTCCATCTTTCGCGCCCCTCCCAGGCCGCTCTCCTCTGCGTCCCTCTCGTCTGCCGGGCACATGTCAAGGCGCACCAGTCGCGCAAACCTCCCCGGCCTGCCGCACGCCCCAACCAGTCAGGTCCAGATCGTCCTCCCTGCACCCCTCTCTGCAACCCTCCCTCGCCCGCTTAGCATGCGCCGAGACACAGAGTCCGACCGCACGAGTTCCGTCGACAAATGGATCTCTGTTGGACGCGACGACTCGACTGTTCCATTTTGTATGCTTTTTTTAATCCCCCTTTTATTCTGTCCCTGAATCAACTTCCAGCGACCATGCCAAGCAGCATCCGTCCCTCACGTCGCGCCTCTGCATCTGCGATCATGACCTCTCCCTCGTCCTTCACCTATTATCAGCACCCCTTTCCACCCCCGCCGGTGCCTCGGATTCCCAAAGAGATGATCTCGCCAGTATAGATGCCATGCTCCCTCACTACATTAGGTCTTCTAGTCCATTGCTGTCGCACCCACTACTGATTCCTTCCTTCAACGACATCGGCCGTACGCTAGCACATCACACCTATTTTTTTGGTTTCTTGGACCACTCCCATAAACAAACATCATCTGTATCATATTCCGCTCTCTCTCTAGTCAAATAGCATACTATCTACAGCCTTCTTCGCAATCATTTTCGCTATCTAGATGAAAAAAAAAGCTCTCGCCATTTCCATGACGCACTTCAAAAATTATTATGGATCATTCCTCTTTAGGATTTTATATTAAATCACCTGTCAACGTCATGCGAAGGTTGTTCGCCACAAAGAAGACTTTCGGGTCACATATCCTGTACGTAAGTATGTGGCGCAGAACCCCCCAGTCCACTGCATTGCTCACCTCCCAGATGCTTTCGAGTCTTTGTTCACGATCAAACTACGACAACTTCCTCGTTGCTTCTCTCATACGACACTCAAAGAACCTGTTAAAGCAATAGAACGTTACTTCTTTCTTGGAATCATCTTTCGGCAGCTGTCGCTTGTCCAAAAAGCACGTCGTGCTTCCGTGTTCAAACACATGCGCTTGACCAACTTTGGACATTTCATACTTGGCCTGCATGTGTCTTATCTCGATTCGGAATTGCCTCCAATAGCAGTATGCACTTTGGACTATTGTATAGGGCCATTGGTTCGTCTTTAACGAAAACTTCAAGTTCATGCAACAAGGACCATCCGGTTCGAACTGTGCTGGTTTTGGACATCATCTCTCTACTTTGCTTGCGTCGCGTACGTGATCATCAATCTACCGTTGTTTGGATTCGATGTGTCTCCTTCTACGTATGACAGAACCGTTGCCGCCTTATGAACGTGAAACGCGTGTATGGTCTGCAACTTCCTCACCGGCGTTGTATTATATCACCGAGGCATTTGCCATCAACAGATCCACCATCAGACATCAGAATTTATTGTACTTTATCATGTGTAATTGACGATTTCCTTACTCACGAATCGGACCAGAGCTCCTTTCCTCCATCCCAACATGTTCTTTCCAACCTCGAAGTGGGAAGAGCTCCTGCTCCATTACTCACCCGCCGAACTCGAGTTCTACGGCTCTCTTACGATGCAGCTAATCTTCTTCTGGGGCATCTCTGCCACGTATCTCGTTCTCCCATACATATTACCCGCATTCTCGGCCCGACACAAGCTGCAGAACCAAGGAAAGCAGCCTAAGCCGTCAGAGCTTTGGGACTGCTTTTGGATCGTAGCCCGGAACCAGTTGATCTCCACTTTGCTGCACATCGGGGTACTCAAGCTCGGGATATTCCTAGAACAGCCGCCTTCCCATCGTTTCGATGCCGTCCTCCCGAGCCCATCAGAGATCATCCGAGATCTCGCCGTCAGTGTTATCCTCCGCGAAGTAATGTTTTATTACACACACCGCCTGTTCCACCACCCAACCCTCTATCCCCTCATCCACAAACGCCACCACCGCTTCACCGCGCCAGTTGCCCTCGCAGCGCAATATGCCAGCGTCACTGAACACATATTTGCCAATATCCTCCCCATCTCATTGCCGCCCATGATCATGCACAGCCATATCGTCACGTTTTGGCTCTTTTTGGCAATGGAATTGGTGGAAACTACAACCGTGCATTCCGGGTATGATTTCTTCGCCAGGTCAGCGCAGCGACATGATTTACACCATGAGAAATTCCTGGTGAATTTCGGAACTATTGGGTTGTTGGACTGGGTCCATGGTACCAACAGAGGAAGAGAAGCCAAGGAGAAAACAATCTGAAAGGTTGTACATGAATAAATGAATGATTGATCTCTGTATATACCGCCGGTAAGCCGCAATCTAGTACTCTACCCTGGGTGTGTGTAGTCGCTATT
>QLOM01001434.1:0-23179 GCA_003313785.1 Termitomyces sp. MG148 | reverse complement strand
GGACATGGTGATTGAGCATAAGGTTGACTTGATTTCAAAAGAAGATGTGGAACTGGAATCTTTTGCGCTCTCAGAAGACGGTGACAATGGCATGATGGATGGTTGGCTGAACTTCATGATGACTGAGAAGAAATTCAAGGTTGGGATGCCTCCTGTTTGAGTTAGTCTGACAGAGAACGCACTTGATGACTGGTTGTGCATAGGACATTCCATAGAATCTGCCATTTAGTGATGTTGTCCAATTCTGTAAATGTATAAGTGGCACAATAGATGATCATGGTGAAGCGCGCCTCACTCTGTTTGTTGCAGTGAAGGGTTTGAAATTATTGACCATTTTGCAACACCATTTTTTTGGGTTGATCAGTGTGTTTGAAAGAGATGAGTGACTTGTTGCACAAGAAGACAAGCACATTGGTAAGTTTTATAGTCCATTTTCTTTGAACATATTGACAAAAGATTGGAGACATTTGACAAAAGGTTGGAGTCCAAAACATAAACATCTTTGGTTCTCTTAAGCTGTTTGTTTTTGTTTCTATAAACATGTTTGATATGATATCTCCTTTTCAGATTGGTGACACAACTTTTCCTGGTTTTTTCTCAAACCTTTGTTTTTACCTTCATGTATCCTTTACTCTTATCACATTCTTTGACTTTGCAAATCTGATGTGCTAAGCTTTTCACCTTTGTCTTGCTTCACCTTACTCAGAACTCCCAATGATTGCCAGCAACAAAAATGATAAGGTTGGGACTGACACATGATGACTTATCCATTGGGTTTTCACGTCAACATACTTAGAGGTAGACTTAGGATGGGACACATTAGATTCTACAACATTAGAAGGTCAACAGATATGCAATTGGTACTGGAAAGTTGGTTGATTGAACATGGGTAAGTAAGGAGAAAATATGTGAGTGTTAAATATGTGAGCATTTGGAATTGCAAGACCAGAAGAGACTGCATTCAGTCGCTGAGAAGTCTTTGGGCAAGCCCAGAAGACAGGTAGAATTGACCCAGAGATTGGTAAAAACAGGTAAGTAGGAGAAAATATGTGAGCGTTTGGAATTGCAAGCCTGGAAGAGACTGCAATTAGTTGCTGAGAAGTCTTTGGGTGAGCCCAGAAGACTGGAGCATTTGGAATTGCAAGACTGGAAGAAACCATGTTCAGTCACTGAGAAGTCTTTGGGTGAGCCCAGAAGACTGGTAGAATTGACCCAGAGATTGGTAAAAACAGGTAAGTAGGAGAAAATATGCGAGTGTTTGGAATTGCAAGCCTGGAAGAGACTGCAATTAGTTGCTGAGAAGTCTTTGGGTGAGCCCAGAAGACTGGTATAGACTTGACACAGAGTTCTGAACAGAGGTTGAAGGAATCAGTCTCACATGCATGATGTTTGACCAAGATGGCCCAGGCCAAACAACAATATGGCAACTTCAAACTTTTGAGACTTGACTCCAGCAATTGTCCAACTCTCCCAATCTGCTGGACTCCTGGGATCTTCTGAGCTTACCCAAACCCTCTACCAGTCTTCTGGGCTCAGCATGGTAGCACCAATCATCTGCCAATTGTCTGTTGCTTTATTTAGCTTGTTTGTTGCCTTGTGGGCTCTGTTGTTCAGCCTTTGCTTTTATTGCCTTTGTTGTTGTCTCCATTGACGCTGTTGCTCAAGCTCTAGTTGTCCCTATTCCCTCTGCTTTTGTTCTCAATGGTGGAACAGGAAGCACCCATTCAAACTGTTGTGTTCTGTGTTTCTATATATGTCTCTGTCTAATTACTGTTTGTGATTTGGACTCACTCCCCTCTTGTATATCACCACTTGCAATCAGGCCTGCATATTCTTCAGCTCATTCCAGTGGGCTGCTGCAGCCCCATTTTTCAACTTAAACTTCAAAATGCAAAGTACTGGCCAGCAATCTTTGTAATCCTTCAGTTTCAGCCAGTTCTCATCCTTGATCATCTGATACAACCAGTCAGACACTTTCAAATGGCAAGCAGCTGCCACCAACCTCATCACATATCTTCTTGACATCTCTCTTGTCCTGCTTCCGGTAGCATTTTGTCGAATCCAGCCTTTCCTGAGCAACAACATGAACAGTTTTCTGTTCAGCACCATCAAAATGGTGAGATAAGTTCAAAGCAAGAACACACCGTTAATTGTGCAACAGACTTTTTAGACTGGCCAGTCTTAGCGAGCTCAGTTGCCAGGTTGAATCCCCCGCTGTTTGGTCTTCCTGGTTCTCCGTGGGGCCTTGGTATCTTCCTGCTCATGCTGCTGCGAGTGCAGGGAGTCTTGGTATGCCCTCAGGTTCACTGTTGGCCTCCCAAGCTTCCATGTCTACTGCTGCATTTGGAATATCCAGTCCAAACTCCATACATGTGGCAGTTGGCGGAAGCAGCAGAGGTAGAAGTGTGATGAATTCAATGCGGGCTGAGTGCAGAGGATATGGTCTCTTGACGTGAAGTCTTATATTGGATTGGAATTTTGTTAAGATCATATCACCCTTGTGTGTTGATTATATGTCTATCTACACAATCATTCTTTGGCATTTGATCCAGCCTTTTAAGACAAGGACCTCCTTTGCTGGGTGTATTACATAATTCTTTTAGATATGAGCATGTTCTTATGGAAAACAAACTGCATGAATGAGTTGGTGATTAGTGTATTTGAAAGAGATGAGCGTGTTTTTGCACAGGAAACAAAGCACATGGATGAGTTATTATTTTTCAATATATCAACAAAACATTGGAGAGACGGACAAAGAGTCAGAGTTCAGAATATAAACATGTTTGATTTCTCTCCTGCAGCTCCTTTGACTATTTGATTTACACATTTAATGTCTCTCTTTCCATTTGGTGACAATACTCTTCCCTTGCTTGAAAACACTATAAAACATCCTTGGCTTCCATGGTTGGTCTTCATCTACTTGATATTGAAAACAGCAAAACTGTAGATATGAAACTTGATCCCTTGTCTTCTACACCACTTCTGGTTGCCAACACAAGTTGCGATGTTCCTCCATAATCACAGAAGCAAGCTCAAGGCAATGATGATGGTATTGTTCCTTCATGCGTCTTTACACATGTTTGTATCCTCTCCTATCCATCCGAATGATTTATTGACTTAACTGGCACAGAATCCTTGTGCCCACAGCACCAATGAGATCTGTTTCAATGACAAGATTATCAATCTCCAGCAAAGGCTTGAAGAGAAAGATCTTGAGCTGAACAGCATGATGTCCAGATTGACTTTGCTTCAAGGCAAGAATGAGACCATTAAAGCAATGTCAGAGTCCAGGGAATCTTCTTATGAACGTGCTTTAAAGGTCTGTTGTATCCTGCTTGTTATGTCTTCTCTCACCTTTGTACATTTCAGGAGCTGGAAATGGAGAAGGAGAGAGATGCTAGCTTTGAGGGGATGAACGTTAATTTGAATGCTCTTATCCAGGAGATGACCTCATCATATTGTTGAAAGATTCTTGCAAAGTATATCTGGGACTACTTAGCAACTGCATTTCTTTTGATCCCCGCTTTGTAGAATGCAAAGAAAGAGGCCAAGATCATCACGGATGATATGATTGTGGTGCAAGAAGCCCATTCCAAAACAGGGAAAGGTATGGCACTCATAACAACCAAGGATTTCAAAAGTCAAGCAGTCAAATTAGCAGCTCTCAATGCACAAAGGGATCATATAAATAAGCAGTTGCAAGCTGCACAGACATTCTCTGCCATTCTGTGTGACCTCAACCATCAATTGTCTGCTGCCAATGATAAAGTCTTGGTAAAGGACAAAATTCTTTCTGAACTGATGCTTGCTCATGACAAATCAAAGCCCTTCTTATGCCTGCTTGAAGATATGTCTTACAATCTTTGCAGTTGCCTCTTATTATTGCTGTTCAAGATAAAGAAGAAAAAACAACTGAGACGCTTAAGAAGGCGCTTGAAGAGATTACAGAAAGAGATCACAATCTGGACACTCTCCAATGTAAGCGGGCAATGTTGATGGATGAGAAGGCTGCTTCTAAGGTATGATATCATACAATTGTCACAATGTCCTCTTCTCACCACTGCCTCAAAGGATGCAATGGAAAGGGCAGCCAAGAAGATTGATCAAGAGAATGTTCTCAAGGCCAATTTCAAAGCTGAGCTTAAGGTAGCAAGAGAAGAATTGCAAGGCACAGAAATCAAAATGGACACCATGAGCTGCAAAAACAAGTTGAAACTGGATGCAACTGAATCAAGACGACTCAAACTTTCTGCCAGGCTCAAAATTGAAACCGGGTCATCAGTATGTATTAGACATGAATTAAAACAAGCACAAGTATGGTCCCTTTCAACAATTTTCAATTATGCCTGTTGAATCACCTTTTTTTCCTAGGCAGAGGCCAAACAGGCCTCTAACACCATTCAAGGCCTCACTTCTAATCTTCAAGAAAGGGAAAATGAGGTTTGAAAGTTAAGCAACCTTAGTATTTGTTCTTTCCTTTCAAGCACAATAGCTCACTCTGAGAAGGAATTGCACCAAGTGCGACAGAACAAGACAGCTGTGGAGGATGAGTTGTCGCAAATAAAAAAGGATCTCTCCAATATTTGGCTCTGCTGATGATGCCCAAAAGTCGCTAAGCACTGTCCGGGTAGATGGTAAACTTAGCGCCTCATGAATGAGTAGTGTCGGGCGGTTGCTAGTGTTTTGAGAGAGTCCCAGGCAGGGTCCCAGAAGCTTAGTCTTTTTAGTGTGATTTGAACTTAGAGAAATAAACTGGTTGCTTAGCTATCTAAGCCAAAAGCCTGCA
Organism: Termitomyces sp. MG148; assembly: GCA_003313785.1. Taxonomy (NCBI): domain Eukaryota; kingdom Fungi; phylum Basidiomycota; class Agaricomycetes; order Agaricales; family Lyophyllaceae; genus Termitomyces; species Termitomyces sp. MG148. Next base: position 18,393 of record QLOM01001434.1, on the reverse strand, counting down.
AGGTGCTAGGATGCTATAAGTTGGCAAGGACTCTAGCGACGTAAACATTTGGCAACAATGTGCCCGTATGGCACTGTAATACAAAAGTCAGTAGTCGAAGTTGGCAAGGTGAAGTTGGCAAGACTGATTCACTTAGCAACTCTGAGGACTTAGAATGCGCTCAAATGTGATCTGAACTGTGGGGTGTACGATTTGATGATGGCTAAGACAAGATATGTACAGTATTTATAGGTGCTAGGCCGCCGTGGTAATTAAACTAAAAAGTCGCTAATTAATCAATCACAAAAAAATGGAGACAAGTACAATGGAACATGAAAGTTGCTAAGCGACGGCGTCTGTCAAGTCAGCAAGCTTTAACTTAACATCCTAGCAGTGAAAGAGGCCAAATGCACGGGAACTGTTGCTAAGGCCTGAAACAATCAAGGGGGCCTGTCTCGTGTAGGTCGCTAAGCGTCGGATCACTTGTAAGCGTTGCTAATATTTGAAACCATCAAGGAGACCTGTCTTGCATAAGTCACCAAGCGTTGCTAAAGTGATCTGTTGTTGGATCTTTGAGAAGCACTGGCTTTTGATAGGCATCGCTAAAGGCTCTGGCGTCGGTTATCACTGATTGGGGCCTTGAAGGGGGCCAGGCTGGAGTCAAGTGAGTAGCAGATGATCACCAAGTCATGTGGTTGCTAAGTCCCGTGATCCTGCGCATCGCGTCCTGTAGCCTGAGTTCAATCCCTGCTAGCTGCAAAACATAAGTTGCTAAAAATAGTGCTGGTGCGCTGAGCCCTGCCAGAGTCTTATCACTGCAAAGATGCTTTTGAACAGCAGGCTTCATCCAAAGACAAAACCATTAGGCAGTTATGTGATGCTATGTCAAATGCTTCATCAATTTTGGCAGTGAGTTTGATCTCATTCTAATATGATGTGCCCTTTACTTACATAACTGACAGTCACTTGAAGAAAAGGAAAATGAGGTTCAAAAATTGAGCAAGGTTGGTATTTGTTCTTTCCTTTCAAGCACAATATAGCTCACTCCAAGAAGGAATTGCACCAGGTGCAACAGGACAAGGCGTTTGTAGAGTGCACTTTATCTGCAGCCTGTATCTCAAGTACCAAGTACAAAGCCAAAGTTGGATCAATGGATGCCGAGTTTACCAATGCCAGGACTTGATTGCAAGTTGTCAAAGCTGAGCTGGACATGCTCAAGGCAACACTGGCTCAACTGGTACCAGCATCTGAGTCGGTATTGGTGTTGCTGCAAAGCCAACAAGAAGTAAGATTGTTACGTTCCTCTCCCTCAACATGCTCTGATCAGTTCTAGACCCAAAATGGAGAAGTTGAGGACATGGGAACACCTGAAATGGATGAGGGTGGGAGCGTCCAAAACAACAAAGGACTGGATAACATGGATGTTGACGAAACTGATCTCTTGACTCTCACATTGGATTTGCTAGTGTTGTATCTACGACTCTCAGAAGGCCTGGACCGCAGCTTCAGAGAGCAAAAGCATGGCTTTTGGTTGCCCAACTTAACAGGTGATATGTAAATACCATTCCTCCCTCTGCGCACAAGAACCCCAGCGCTCAATTGCAGAACAGATTTATTGCGCTTGATCCGCATTGTTCTCAGCAACTATCAGCCTCCAGAGTTGAAGAGCTTCCTGCTGCCCCACACGTCAAACACCCACAACCATTCCTCCATCCCACAACAGCTTCTGCAGGCTTGATTGGTCTATAGCCCAGAAGTACTCCAACACGCAGACGCAGTGCCTTGATACGTGGATGTGGTGGTTCCTTGAAGCATGGCAGTGTTTGTAGCATGCTTTGTGTTCCAAGGAGTACTCCTAGCAACAAAGATGGCAGAGTGTCTGGACTTGTCGCTCCTTAGCATGTACGTATTTCCAATGGCAAACTGCGCTTTTAATTCAAATGTCTTTGCTCTCTTGCTGTCCTGTATATTTGGTTTTATTGAATGTATTTCTCAACAGCCGTAATCAAAAACTGGAGTGTAATGACATGTATTTTGTGTGTTCTATGTGAATAACATATGTTTATTACCTATTCTAGCAATGGCTGCAGCAAGGTTGAAGCCCTTACACAGGTTTCAGAGAAATGTTGTTCAGGCTCACAAAAGTCCAGAGCCCTGTCTTTGTTGTTGCATTTGATCAATGACAGGGGCAATGATGCTCCTATTCTTCCACAATCTCATAAGCACATCCAAGAGAATGATGATGACAATAACAAAGACATTATCCCAACTGTATTCAGTCCAGTCTGCATTTTTCATCCTGTGTTGATGATTCATTGGCTGATCTTTTGGTTACAGGTCTCTTGTGATATCTACCACTCACAGAACAATGGTAAAAACTGGGTTATAGGATGCACAATGGAAGAAGCTTAGCAGCGCAGAGAAGTGCTGGCTGCCAGACACAAGTTTACACTAGAGCAGGATGAAGATGTGCTTGATACTCAGGTTTTATCTGGTCTCTGGCCTTTCTCTATTATGGGCTGGTCCAATAATGCACATATCATCACATATCATGTTCTTTCTGCTGACCCAAACTTGGATTAGGAAAAGATTTTATCCTGAATTACTCTTCAAGACCGGATGGAACATTCTTTTCTTCTGGGTAGCCTGCATGGCACTTTTAAGTATCAAGCTTACAGGGCAAATGCTATTTAAAGAGGTTTACTGCCATGCCATGATCTGTGATGCCCACGGTTGCAAGATGAGCAAGTCTCTTGGAAACGTTATTGACTCCATTGACATCATTCAAGGCCAAACCCTTGGGAATCTTCATGCAAAGCTTCACAAGGGAAACCTGGACAAAAAGGAGATCATCAAAGCAACAGCAGAACAAAGGAAAGACTTTCCAAAGGGTATTCCTCATTGTGGAACGGATGCCTTGTGCTTTGTGCTTTGCGCATATTCTGGTGGAGGTTAGTTGTTCATCCCTGGTGCCCAGGCAATATTAATTCACTGCCAGGCCATGACATCAACTTGGAAATCCTGTGCATGGAAGGATATTGCAAGTTTTGCAACAAGATCTTCAAACCAACATTGTTGTAAATAGACAGATGTCAGGAATAACTCAGAGCAACCAACGCAGTGGTAAGCAACTGAATTAAGTACTCTACCTGTTGTAAATAGACAGACGTCAGGAATAACTGGTAGAGATAAGTAAGTAATTGAGTGGGGGTAAGATAAACTAAATATACACACCTCAGAGCAACCAACGCAGTGGTAAGCAACTGAGGTGTGTTCACAACAAGTAAGCCAAAAAATTGTAAGTATTAGATAATTGAAAGAATAAGGAAATAGTGATGAAATACGTCTTGTAGGCTGATGATGTCAATCACTGACAAACATCAAAGGTATGTACATTCCCTGTCTGCTTTGTTATCCTCAACTAACAAGCATTGCAGCCCACTGGTAAAGAGAGCCTTGTAAAAAAGCAACAACGACTATGACTATGATGACAACTATGACAACTACAACAGACAATGATGAGCCTCTGGCTGAGCTCAGCACACTGGTGCTATTTTTAGCAACTTATATTTTGCAGCATGCAAGGATCAAACTCAGGCTATAGGATGCAATGCGTAGGATCACGGAACTTGGCGACCACCTGACTTAGCAACCACAGGATCTTAGCAATCACCTGATTTGGCAATCACCGGACGCTCACCTGACTTCAGCCCAGCCCCTGTTCAGATCCCCAATCAGAGATAGCCAACTCCTGAACCTTTAGCAATGCCTATTAAAACTCAGTGCTTCTCAAAGAGCCAACGTCAGATTAGTTTTAGCAACGCTTATTGATTATCCAATGCTTAGCAACTTACTCAGGACATGCCCCTTGATGGTTTCAGGCCTTAGCGACGGTCCCCGTGTATTTGACCATTTCCACTGCTGCATTGTTGAGTTAGTGCTTGCCGGTTTGGCAGACACCGTTGCTTAGCAACTTTCATGTTCCATTGCTTTTGTCACTATTTTTCTTGATTGATTACTTAGCAACTTTTAGTTTAATTAACACAGCAGCTTAGCGCCTATAAATACTGTACATAATTTGTCTTAGCCATCATCAAATTATACCCCACAGTTCAGATCACAACTTGTGTCCTCTAAGATCCTCAGAGTTGCTAAGTGATTATACACCTTACCGACTTTACTATGCTTGCTGCCTCTACACCAGTCTTGCCAACTGTACGGTGCTATAGGAGCACACTTTGACTACATTTAGGTTGCCAAGTCCCTTACTGACTTTGGTACTCTAGCGCCTTGCACCTACGGCGGGCAATACGGCTTAGACTGCTAAGCACATTTCTCTTCACTCTTTAATCACCTTTAACAAACTAGGCTTCTGGGACTCTGCTCAGGACTCTCTCAACAACTAGTGACCACCCAATGCTCTCCCTTCCCAGTAGCTAGGTGCAGTTTACCCTTGACAGCACTAAGCAACTTTTGAGCATCATCAAATTGGAGCCCACCATGAGGGACTTTAGGGCAGAATTCTGCCAGAAACCCATTTGCAACACCAGCGCCGCCTTGTAATTTAGTTGGCAGGCACCACTATCCCTTTTCACATTTTGCCTTCTACTTCTCAGCTACCTGGAGCTTTACCACATTGCACCTTAGCGCAAGAACTTGCTAACTACTCTACAGAGCTTACCATTGACAATATCCCAGACCTTTTCCCCTGCCCACTTGACTTTGACGCTAGTGCACCTGGTACTCAGACCCCTCTTGCTGACTTAGCTAAAGGGTCACTACCTACTCCTCTTACACCACTATCACAGCTATTCAGAACCCCCACTCCCTCACTTACAGCTTCACCCCATCACTTACCGACTACTCCGCTACCAACTCCACCGTAACTATCTACCATGGAGGCAGCTGTCACTCAGCGCATGCTGCCTTGCAACCACTTCTCAGCCCCAAATAGGACGGAACTTATTGCGTGGGTCATTGCCAAGACCAGGAATGGTGAGTGCAAGCATGAGAGAGAAAGCCGAGGTGTGAGAAAGCATGAGTGTGTGTGAGTGCAGCCGCCGTCAAAAGGTTAGTCTTGAGGGGCGCAGTCAAAGGATATGCATGAGAGAGAGGCCACGTGGGGCCAGAGCTGGCTTGACACGGCCAGAGCGTGGACCAACAATAAGCGTATTGAAAGGTGAAAAAAACTAATACAATGGTAGCTATGTAAACATAAGCCTGTTTGTATATATTAGTATCTCAGGTGTCCGTGTAGCCTGGTACCTTTGACAAAACTAAACCCCAGGAACTCACTCAATACTTCAAGGAACTTGAATACCTCTTTTGCGACTGCAGCATTACCAACCACACCCAAATGAAGGAATACGTAGCACACTATGTATCATATGACACAGCAGAAACCTGGATGGGCCTCCAGGAATTTAGTGCCCCTACTGCAGCTCTTGGCAACAACCCCCTACTGGTACCCACTTATGAAGAATGGAAAGTGGCAGTTATTAGACTTTACCCTGGTGCTGAAGCATCCACAAGATACACGGTTAGTGAGCTCCAGAAACTAGTCCAGGATACTTTTGACAATGGCATTTACACACTTGGCGCTCTCTCTACCTATTACCATGACTTCCAGAGAGTCACCAGGTGGCTCCTACAGAACAGCAAGCTTTATAGTAATGAGGAATGTGGCTTATTCCAGCAAGGTATCCCCACGTTGCTATGGTCTAGAATTGCTAGGTGCCTGGAAATCACTCAGCCTAATCATCACCCAGAAGAACCCTACAACGTTGACAACGTCTTTGAGGCTGGTAAGTGGATACTTAAAGGCACTGACACAGGAGTTAGTGCACCTCGTCCTGCCGCCACTCCTAGTGTGTTGCCTGTCCCAGCTGCCTCTATTGCTCCTTTACCGACTTTTCCTGCCTCCAATTGCTATGTCAAGAAAGAAGATCTGGACACTGCTATTGCCGCCGCCATTGCTAGCGCCATGACACGTATTGAAACTATGATCACCACTAGCTTTACAGCCTCTCATAACACTGCCCCCACTAGCAACCTTTGTCACTTCTGTGGTGAAGTCAGCCACACTATGACAAGGGGTCGCTGCCCTATTTTGGAAAACTATATTTGCCAAGGACGCATTTGCCAGGCTGCCAATGGCAAGGTGGTACTACTCTCTGGCGCCATCATTCCCAATTATTCTGAGCTCAAGTTCTACCAAGAGTACGTGGATGAGTGGCACCATATGTCAGGGGACTTCCTTTTCCGGCCATCCCGGAGATCTCCGGGACCCCCCGGACTTCCTTTTCTGGCCATTTCCCTTTCTGGCCATCCTGGAGATCTCTGGGATGCTCCTTTGCAGTCGTCAGACTTCTCCAAGATGTTGTACAGTCATTCTCATGCCCCTGCCTCCCGTACTGATGCGCCATGCCGTGGCAGAGGAATCCTTAGACTTGTTCTCTTCGGATTTCCCTCTGCCAGGTGATTAGTTATTTCCTTGTAATATGTACTGTTTCTAATACACTTCGGATTTCCCTCTGCCAGTTGTGTGACTTAACTGCAACCTCCGGAGGTCGCCCTTACAGCAGAACAAGTCTCCTAATTCTGGTCTGGTAGCCCCCTATAGCCGCCAAACACCTCTTGGCTCCTATTTGTTGCTCCCCCACCGGTTTTAAGCACTGCCTTGTCTATGTCTCAGCCCGCTGCTCCAGAAGCGCTCCCGGATGCTGCCGCCTCTGGCGAGGAAGCCTGGACCCGCCTGCTCCACCTAGAAATGCAGGTGCAACTCACCCAAGCCTCCCTTACCGAGCACTCCGCCGAACTCACCCACCTCTGACAAACCACCGACACCATCTCCGACTCTCTCTGTACCCTCCTTGAATGCCTTGCTCCGGCGGCACCTAACCCCCCGCCGCCTACTCCGCCGGTGCAGCGCCCACGTGCTGTGCAATCCCCCATCCTGGCATGGGAGCGCTCCAACATCCCATGCCCGGCGACCCCTGACGTCTACAACGGCGACCGTGCGTCCAGGGAATGCTTCCTCCAGTTGTGCGCCACCTATTTCCAGCTCTGTGGCAACAATTTCATATCTGACGAGCTGAAAATTGCGTGGGTCTTGTCCTACATGAAGTCGGGACGAGCGGCCACCTACGCGCTGAGGGTTTTCTGACGCCCCGGAGGCGTTGCAAGCTTTACAGACTGGGCCGAGTTCGAACAAGAGTTCTGGGACGAGTTCTTTCCCTGGAACCCCGCCAAACACGCCGCGCTGATCCTGAGGGATAGGGAGCAGTACGGCCAAGGGAAACGCTTGCTGGATGAGTACATCGACTCGTTCCGCGCATTGGTCGAGCAGGCCGAGTACCCCAACGGCCTGCAACTCTGCCTTACCTTTCAGGAAGGGCTCCATCCGACCCTGATGGAGCGCATCGACAACCTTGCGGAGGGTCGACTGGCTGACGACCAGGTCCTGGCATGGTACCGGGTGGCCCGGGAGCAATGGCAGCTCATGGAGCTCAAGCGCGACCTCCGCAAGCCTGCGCATCCTGCGCCTCCAACGCGACCCCCTGCAATGCTCCCCCGCAGATTCCCAATCCCGGCACTGCCCATGGCAACGGTTGCACCCCCGACAATTCTGGCACTACCTCCAGGCGCACCAATGGATGTGGATGCCTCCCAACACTGCGCCCCGCTCCCCCTCTCATGCCGACGCTGTGGCACGCAGGGCCATTTCGCGTGTCACTGCCCCAGGGGTCTGGAAGTGCGCTACCTCTCCCCAGAGGAGCAAGAGGAGCTACTCCTGCAGCTCCTGGCAGCCCGGGACATTGCTGGAGTGTCCTCTCCGGATACCCCCATCCCAGAGGAGACATCAAAAGACGCCCACGTTCTGGAAGGCCAGGAGGAGCAGAGTGAGGGTTTTCAGGGGCGCGGCGGGTGACCAGTATGCCCCCGCCGCTTAGTGCTAACAGGTTTGCATGTTTGTCGGTAGAAGAAATCAATACAGTCTCTGCCGATAGCTCTCCAACCGTAAGCACTACTCCTGTCGTACCCAACAAACCCCCTCAGCCCTCTCCGACGCCTGCCCGAACGCGCCTCCCCGCCTAGGAGCGCCGCCTCCCCCGCCGCTATGTAATTGCCTCCACTCCGTCGCCAAACTCGCTCCAGATGAACATGGAAATTGAGACAACCGACACGCAACAGACCCGGAGCGTGTTGGCCCTCCTAGACTCCGGAGCCACCGGGCTCTTCGTGGACACCAGCTACGTAGAACGGCATCAGCTCACCACTCGACCCCTGCTTGCCCCAATCCCGGTATACAATGTCGACGGTACTTGCAACGAAGCGGGGTCCATCAAGTCTGTGGTGGACCTTGTTCTTCGCTACCGGTCCCATGCAGAGCACACTACCTTTGCCGTCACGAGCATCGGTAAACAGGACATGATCCTGGGATTTCCGTGGCTCTGGGAGCACAACCCAGAAATCGACTGGGCTACTGGGGAGGTGAGCATGAGCCGGTGCCCCCGGTGCTGTGCAACCTGCGCAGAAGAAGTGAAGAAGGAGCGGCGCACTGCTATGTGGGAACGCGCAACTATCAGGGCGTGCTGCGTAGGTCACCTCCCCTTTGCTGATCTCGACCTGCTGGATCCCCCGCCTCTGGCGTTTCCTTGTAGGGAGGCCCTCTACGAGGACGACAGGCACAGCGGGGGAAACCCTAGTCAGGAGGAGGGATGTGAAGGAGAGTTCCTACCTGCACAGGACCCGGAGCTTCCGGACGAAGCCATTGAGGTAGGAGACCGCATGTACGCCACCATGCTACGACCCCTGCCAGTGGCAGAGGAGATCCGGGCCAGCCAAACCACTTTTTAATGACTGGCCCAGGCCTTTGCAGCCAACGCCCAGCCCCGGACGTTCTGGGATGCGGTCCCCGACCATTTGCACGACTTCAAGGATGTTTTCTCTAAGGCCTTGTTTGACTCCCTCCTAGAGCGCAAGCAGTGGGATCACGCCATTGAGCTCCTGCCGGACTCAAAGCCAGCCAACTGCAAGGTTTACCCGCTTGCACCCAAGGAGCAGGATGAGCTTGACGCATTCCTCCGGGAGAATCTGGAGTCAGGACGAATCCGCCCCTCAAAGTCTCTGGTGGCCTCTCTGGTGTTTTTCATCAAGAAGAAGGATGGCTCCCTCCAGTTGGTCCAAGACTATCGGGTACTCAATGCGATGACTGTCAAGAACCGCTATCCACTCCCTCTCATCTCGGAACTGATCAACAACCTCTGGGGTGCACGTTACTTCACAAAGTTGGACGTCCGGTGGGGCTACAACTACATGCGCATCCAGGAGGGAGATGAGTGGAAGGCCGTGTTTCGGACCAACTGCAGGCTGTTCGAACCTCTAGTGATGTTCTTTGGACTCACCAACAGCCCCACCACCTTCCAGACCATGATGAACAACATCTTCCAGGACTTGATCGCAGACGGAGTGGTCTGTGTGTATCTCAACGACATCCTCATCTATACCAAGACGCTAGAAGAGCATTGTTGGATCATGCAGATCATCCTGGACCGTCTCCGCCAGCACCAGTTGTACCTCAAGCCGGAGAAGTGCGAGTTTGAGCAGACGCGCATTGAGTATCTCGGACTTATCATCTCCCATGGCATGGCGGAGATGGACCCGGTGAAGGTGGCTGGCGTGATGCAGTGGCCGGAGCCCCGGAGCAAGAAGGAAGTACAAGCCTTCCTGGGGTTCATGAACTTCTACCGGCGCTTCATCCAGGACTTCTCCTACCACGCGTGTCCCCTCTTTGACCTCACCAGGAAGGATGTCCCTTGGACCTGGGGTGATGCGGAGCAGCAGGCCTTCAACGCCCTCAAGTCTGCTGTCACGTCCAAGCCCGTTCTGCTCTTCCCAGATGATGACCGACCCTTCCGCGTCAAGGCTGACAGTTCCGACTTTGCAACCGATGCAGTCCTATCCCAGCAGTCTCTGGAGGATGGTAAGTGGCACCCCGTCGCCCTCTACTCCAAGAGTCTCAACGCCGTAGAACGAAATTATGAGATCCACGACAAGGAGATGCTCACAATCATCCGGTTGCTGGAGGAGTGGCGCCACTTCCTCGAGGGGGCCCACCACAAGTTTGAAGTCTGGACTGACCACAAGAACCTGGAACACTTCCGGACGGCCAAGAAGCTGAACCGTTGCCAGGCCCAGTGGTCTTTGTACCTTGCCAACTTCGACTTCACGCTGCACCACAAGCCAGGCCGGAGCATGGAGAAGCCCGACGCCCTCTCCAGGCATGCGGACCACGGCTCCGGTGCAGGAGATAACAATAACATCACCCTCCTCCGCCCGGAGCTGTTTGCCATTTGTGCCTTGGAAGGGGTAGCGGTACAGGGAGACAAGGTCAACATTCTCTGGGACATACGTCGAGGAAACCGGGAAGGTCTACAGGAAGACTCGGTTGCCAAAGCCACGCTAGCGCTACGTTTGGGGCACCCCTCCAGTACAAAGTCAGTACGCACAGATGAGTGGGGCCTGCAGGACGGCCTCCTCACCTTCCGCGGGTGGATATATGTGCCCAACAACCCGGAGCTCCATCGGCGCATTGTTGAGCAGCACCATGACTCCCGTGTCACGGGGCACCCTGGTAGGTAGAAGATGCTGGAGCTGGTCTCGTGGAACTACTGGTGGCCCCAGATGTCCCGCTACATCGGCTCCTACACCAGCACCTGCGACCTCTGCCTCTGGATGAAACCACACTGGCGCCCCCCGACAGGCCATCTGCAATCCCTCCCTACACCTGCGGCGTGCTGGAGTGTGGCCTCCATCGACTTCATTGTGGAACTTCCGGACGTGCATGGATACGACGCAGTGATGGTTGTGGTCGACCTGTATGGAAAGCAAGCTCACTTCATTCCAACGCACACGACTTGCTCGGCAATGGGCGCAGCCAACCTGTACCGAAAGAACGTCTGGAAGCTCCATGGCCTCTCCGATGCCTACATCTCCGACTGGGGCCCCCAGTTCGTAGCAGACTTCACCTGGGAGCTCTATCGTCTCCTGCACGTTAAGCTCCACACTTCCACCACCTACCACCCGCAGTCCGACAGCCAGACCGAACGCGTCAACCAGGAACTGGAACAGTACCTCTGGCTCTTCTGCAACAAGCGGCAGGACAACTGGGACGAACTCCTCCCAGAAGCCGAGTTCCAGTACAATAACCGCGTCCATGCCTCCACGCAGCACTCCCCGTTCTTTCTGGACACCGGCAGGCACCCCCGGATGGGCTTTGAACCGCATGCACAACAATCGGAGAACGAGACAGTCAATGAGTTCGTTGACCATATGCGGAAGGCACAGGAGGAGGCGGAGGTGGCCCTGACCAAGGCCAAGGACGACATGGCCCGCTATTACGACCGAGGACGCTCGCCGACCCCCCAGTACAAGCCTGGAGACCAAGTCTACCTGGATGCCTCTGACATTGCGACCACTAGGCCATCCCAAAAGCTCTCACACCGACAACTGAGGCCATATGTAGTTGAGCGCCAGGTAGGACCGTTGGCCTACAGGCTCCAGCTGCCCACCAGCATGCGGCGCCTCCATCCGGTCTTCAACGTGGTCAAGCTTTTGCCCGCCCTGGACGACCCTATTCCAGGTCGACGTGCCTCGCCTCCGCCACCTCTGGTCATTGTCAATGACCGCCCAGAGTACGAAGTGGAGAAGATCCTCGACAGCCGTCTATTCCGGCACAAGCTGCAATACAAGGTCAAGTGGAAGGGCTACGGTATTGAAGACATCTCCTGGGAACCCGCCGAAAACATCCACGCACCTGCTCTGGTGAAGGACTTCCACCGTAGTCACCCTGAGGCTCCCCGCACAATCTAGGGCATCTACCCCGTCTTCCCGGTGGACCGCGTGGTCTGCAACTTGTTCTACCCGGTGCGTCGAGACGCCGCACTCTAAGGGGGGGGGTGATGTCAGGGGACTTCCTTTTCCGGCCATTCTGGAGATCTCCGGGACCCCCCGGACTTCCTTTTCCGGCTATTTCCCTTTCTGGCCATCCTGGAGATCTCTGGGATGCTCCCTTGCAGTTGTCGGACTTCTCCGAGATGTTGTACAGTCGTTCTCATGCCCCCGCCTCCCGTACTGATGTGCCACGCCGTGGCAGAGGAATCCTTAGACTTGTTCTCTTTGGATTTCCCTCTGCCAGGTGATTAGTTATTTCCCTGTAATATGTACTGTCTCTAATATACTTCGGATTTCCCTCTGCCAGTTGTGTGACTTAACCGCAACCTCCGGAGGTCGCCCTTACACCATAGGAACCCCAGCAACTTGGCAACTGGTACCCTTACTGGCAACGCTAATCCCAATGCTGAACAAGCTATGCAGCAGGAAATAGTACTTGAAGTCACGCATTTGGACATGCTTAGTAACTCTGGAAGCCTTACTAAGGACGCAAGGATTGAAAGCTTAGAAAGGGAGCTAGCACTATTAAAGAATCAGGTCTTTAATGGAGTGGAAATCAAGCAGCCCAAACAGCCACTCAAAGGTTACCAACCCTTAGCACCTGCCACTACCAACCCCGTTCCTCCTACTGCACCTGCTGCCATCATCCCTGCTGTCACCACCCCACCACCCGCCCCAGTTGCTAAACCACCCAACCTCACTACAGATGCTAACACTACACATTTGCCGCCTCTACACCCGTTTGCTGGCCTACCTGCTTGCTATGCTGCTCTCACTTAACATAACTTTGCCACCCCAGACAAGCGACCAGAGGGAGGTTACCAACCGACAGCCCCTATCTATGATATTGAGAAATCCAACCACGTATTCAGCTGTATTATGAAAATACCAGTCACTCTTTCAGTTGAGGAGCTTTGCAGTATAGCGCCAGATGTTAGGAACCAAGTCAAAACAGTGGTAACACCTAAGCGCACTCTACAAGCAACTGTACAAGACGCTAGCGACATGGACAACGCACTACCTGGATTTTCCGTTTCTGCCAACCCTACACTTACCAACATTGACCTCACCCAGCAACTTGCCAATGCTACCTCAGTGGACCCAGTAGAATCATACATCAAGTCGCTAGCCCCAGAAAAAGACCCTGCCATACTCACAGTCGCTCAGGACTCACACACCATACATTCAATCATGCTTACAGTTGACAGTCGCTAAGAAGTTGAGGCCATAGTTGATAGCAGGTCTCAAATCATATTAATGTTGGCTGAAGTCACTAACAACCTAGGACTAATATATGACCCAGGTATCATTTTAAACATGCAAAGCACTAACAGCATGGTAGACCAGTCGCTGGGACTTGCCAAAAATGTGCTGTGCACCATTGGCAACCTCACCTTTTATTTGCAAATTCACATCTTATGCTCCCTTGCATACTACATCTTACTTGGCAGACCCTTTGAGGTCTTAGCATGCTCTATAGTCAGAACCCTCTCAGACAACAAAACTACACTCACAATTAGTGACCCTAACTCTGGCATCCAACGCAACCAACTTTCCTCAGGAGTTGCCAGAAGGAAAAATTCACCAAGGCCCCCACCTTCACTGAACAGCACCCTAGTCACTCCAAGTGTTTTCACCTGCTATTGAGGAGGTGATTAGCAACAATCATGGAGATGTAACGCTCATGCTAGAGTATGACCACCAAAGTGGTCTTGTAAATATTGTATCAACTGCATATCTTGACTCCGAAGTACTCTTCCTCTCTTTTGACACTAGCACTGATATGCTTAATTCCAGTACAAAGCCCAAAAACATACAATCTCTTACCAACTCTGCTCTTGCCTACTTGTACTTTACCACTTCTGACCAGTTTGACCATTTCACATCCCCTGACACTTATCTTGAAATCCTCCCTAATTCCTCCTATCCTGCTGTTCTTGGACTTTCCCACCCTGGCAACTCCACCAGGGAACCATCCCCTATGTTACCTACCACCTCCACCTTTGCTGTTGCTAACACTAATAAATGCAAAGGGGTTCAGGTCAAAAAGAAATATAAGCCTGTAGTGCTTAAAATCAAACCTGTTTCCAGCATGGTTTCCGAGAACTTCAGAATCAAACAACGTATCCTTGGTGACCCTCTTGCTGATATCACTGCCTTAACTCCAAATCTGCCACTGTAAGAGAATCCCTAACTACGGAAGTAACTACCGTAACTACAGTCAGAGTGACAACATGTCAAGTGGGCCAATAAAGCAGGCAAGAGGCAGAGGGCAATGAGAGAGCAGAGGGCCAGTGCTAGTTAGGCTTAAGTCAGTTTACTGGGTAGACCACGGAACACTGTTATTGCTAGGTCTGAGGATATACTATCCTCAGACCTCCTTATATACTACATTGTTGGTAATCCACTGACTAATACTACTGACTAATGGATTACACGGTATGCATGAGGAGAAAAGGCTATTTGCTAGTAATAATATGGGCTGAGTAAGGTCCGGGCCTATTACTCATATGGGATGACTAAAACATGACAGCAGGGAGCCGGGAGAGTCAAGCGGCCAGCAGTAGATAGATGCGCAGCTAAGCTCAAGTCAGGGTGGCTTTCCCTAATGGTACTTGCCCTGACAGCCATCCTTCCAGCTGACTAGTTGCTTTACAGAAGAACGTCGCCAGCAATTTGTTAGCAACCATGACACTGGTTTTCTCACCTCATCAGAATTGGCTGTACTTACCAACCTTATGTCCAAACAGAACCAAGCATTTGCCTGGGAGGACTCTCAAAGGAGCAGCTTCTATACCGACTTCTTCCTGCCTGTGGTCATACCAACTATCCTGCACGTATTCTGGACTGAACATAACCGACCCATACCACCTGGACTAGAAGCCAAGGTTTATCAGATCATATGCAGCAAAATCAAGGCTGGCGTCTATGAGCCATCAAATAGCGCTTACCACTCCTGCTAGTTCTGTGTCCTCAAGAAGAATGGTAACCTCTGTATTGTGCACAGTCTTGAGCTGCTAAATAGGGTCACCATACAACATTCTGGCGTCCCTCCCTTTCCTGACCATGTCACTAAGTCTTTTGCTGGCAAGATCTGTGGCACCACCCTTGACCTCTATGTTGGCTATGACAAGCGCCTGATTCATCCTTCCAACCTTACCATCTTCCAAACACCCTTTGGCACCTTGTGCCTAGTAACCTTGCTGATGGGCTGGACTAACTCTGTCCCCATATTCCATGATGACGTCAATTTCATCTTTCAGCCAGAAATACCCAAATTTGTTCAAAGCTTCATTGACAACATAGGCGCTAAGGGTCCCAAGGACTGGCGACTCATTGATGGCCTCCCAGCAACTCATCCTGACAACCTGGGCATCCACCTGGCGCTATGGAACTTCTTCCAGCTCCTTAACTGTATTTTCCAGCGCATGAAGTATTGTGGTGGCACATTCTCTGGCCACAAGCTTGTCTTATGCGCTTCTTGCTTCAAGATCCTTGGACATGTCTGTACACCTAGTGGTTGTGCTCCCGACAAGTCATGCTTAGCGCTTCTTGAGTGCTGGGGTGTCTGTCATGACCTGTTGGAGGTACGCACCTTCCTAGGAACTGTTGGCGTCTTGCATATCTTCATCAAAAACTTTGCCCACCATGCCCACCATCTTAACCAACTCACATGCGCTAACACCCCCTTTTGAATTCAGACCTGAGCAAGTTGCCGTCCAAAAAGATCTTGTTAAGGCACTACAGGAAGCTCAGCCCCTAGTCCCTATTAATTACCAGTCGCTAGACCTTGTCATCTTAGCAGTTGACACATCTTGCATAGCGGTTGGATTCTTTCTCTGCCAGTGCCTTAGCAACAATAGAAAACAAAGACGCTACAACCGCTTTGGGTCTATCACACTGAACAACAGGGAGTCATGCTACAGTATAGTAATTGGTCAGAGTATTACAGATAGTTCTGGGGCTTTCTTGAAGTCTTATTGAAGGGCACATTCTTGGCCATCCCCAAAGACCCATTAACCTGTTGATTGGCACTCTCCATCCTCAACCTTATATCAGGATCCCAAGTCAATCCCAAGCTTAGTGCCTTGTCCAAAGCCATGCACACAATCTGGGACCCACTATCCAATATAGCCTCCACCTTAGCTTGGTCATTCACACTGGGGTACAGAGATCTTAACACTTGTAAGTTTCTGGCCACATAGACCACTTCTTGCCTATTCCCTGGTAGAAGCTGTTCCAAAAAAGTAGCCACACAGTCTTCATGAATCACTGACCCCTTTGGAACTCCTTCTTCTTCACTCTGGAAGATGTGGTACCCTGGATGAGGCAGATCATCTATGTTGATCTGGCTCATTGCAGAGGCACTACTATCTTCCTGTACAAAGACCTTGGCTGTTGTCCACTTGGTAGCACCTTCTCTTCTTTTCCAAGTCTTCTCCAGAGCCTCCTGTAAGGCTGGCACCTTCAACAATTCCCTTGTGGAAATTGTCACTTCATTATCCAATATTTTGCTAACAATTTCTTCCTTCCTTCTCTGCCAAACTCTTGGTTGATACAGCTCTTTCTTGTCATTTTGAAATTTTACTATTTTCTCTCCATTCACAGCAGGCACCTGCTCAAATGGCAAACTCCCTTTCTCTACTTCTATAACCCCTCTTTGCCTTTTCAGATCACTCTCAGGTGGTAATGGTGTCCTCAATTCAGGCTGGACTCTTCCACTTGCCACCATCCTTGAGTTCTCTAAAAATCCTCCTGTTTTTGCTGCTGTGTGCTCTTCTCATAAGTCTGACTCCTAGTAGTTATTAGACTTGACACCAAACTCTGCAGCTCCTCTATCTGCCTCTCCAAATCCTCCTTCTCTTTAAGGACTGCCTGTACATAGGTAGACACACTAGGCACATCCATTACTGGTTCCTCTACCCAGCCATAGAATGCTGCAGCCTTAGGATCCATGATAGCATTGACCCTCTCTTTTGGAGACACATTAGGTGGACTCCTGGGAATAGGATCCCCAGAAGGTAACCTAGGTCTGCCTTCAAAAAGAATAAGCTTGCCTTCTTGTACTTGGGCCCTGAGGTATTCACAGTCATTGGTCCTGTGTCCCAGCTCCCAGCAATAATAACAGTTTATTCCTGCAGCTGAATTACTGCTTCCTTGGAACTGTACAGTTTGCAAAGCTTGAGCAGGTGCTCCAACCCTATTCTGCAGAACTCCCTGCATGGGAGCCTGACCCTTTGCCTTCCACTCATTGTTCATTGTCTGCATGAACCCCCTCAAACTACTCTTGCTCAGAGCCATAACTCCATCCTGGAGGTTAGCCAACCTCCCTTCTGTCTCCAAGTCTGGCTCCTGCTTCACTTTAATCACCCCTGGCACTCTTTCTTCTATCCCACTGTCTTCTCTACTTGAGGTCCCATTGTCAACAAGTATTGTCACAATGTCAAAGATCTCTTTCAAGTCATAGCGGTTGTCTTTATGTCTTCTTCTGGCAGGACTGTTGTAATGGCCATACTTTCGAAGTGCTTGTGCCAGAATTAGCTCCCTGAAGCTGGGAACAAAGCACCTTGTGAATTTCTCCACCAAGGCTCCATTACCCAGTACTTCTGTCAGCTTCTTTGCCTCAGCCCTGAACCTCCTGACAAGGGTGTGTATTTCTTCAGTGTCATTCTGTCCCAATCTGGCATGCCCTCTATAGATCTTGTCCAGAGTGGCTACACTCCCTGTTTCTGAGATGGCCTCTGGGTATGAATTTTGTATCTCCTTCACAAACACCTCCCAACTGGACTCCTCCTCAAAACTATCCAGCCCTCTTCATTCACTATCTGTCTCTGCATCCACATACTCTGTCAACTTCTCTTTCCTCTCCTGATCTCCTGTCACTCCTGCTGCCTTGAAGAGATTCTCCATTTTCCTGAGAAAACGTTGGACCTCTGTGGGCTGAGTATGGAGAAACCTAGGAGCATCCCTACTAGTAGCCAGTGGGAGCTTCTGTCTTGCTGTTTCTGTTGCCATTTTCTGTATTCTTGTAGGTTTTGTAATGTTGCTGATAGTCTTCTTCTGAGTTTTTAAGATTTGCTCTGGATCTTGAACACCTTGTAGGTTGGGTGCTGTAGTCTTGCTGCTCCTAGTTGCTCTCTTGACTGGCTCTGAGACAACTGTTTGCTTCCTTGGCACTGTCTTCCTAAGTCTTCCAGGTGTTGACCCACTTGGTGCAAAAGATATCTTGATTTGAGCTTGATGTGTAGACCTCTTGATGGTCCACAAAACTTGAACTTGATGACAGTGCTTCTTGTTGGTAAACTTTCTAAGCCAAAGCCCCTCATGGTGGGCTCCAGATGTAGTACTTGGTTAGAGTATTACAGATAGTTCTGGGGCTTTCTTCAAGAAAGCCTTAGAAAGTTACTGCAAATCCACACTGTTGCTTGATGATAAACTTGGTGTTTTGAGGGTTACTTT